>ONZH01003155.1:0-37183 GCA_900303285.1 Rhinella marina
TTGGTGGCGCTGAGGTTGGCAGTGAATTCCTCTTCCTCCTCTTGCTGGGCCAGGCATGCACATGTATGACTTGACTGCGAGCGATGGCCGTCCTCACCTGTTACCGGCTCCTACCCTACCATAGTTGTTACGGACTGTCCTGCAGCTTATGGACATTGTCAGTTCCTGGTTGATCCTGCCTGCACTGGGCCCTGGTGCTAGGATTGCCCCCACCTGACCTATTATGTTATAGAATGATATGCAAAGTGTTCTGATACCGGTGTGACGGGTGTAGTCAGGGATGCATGTCCTCTGCTCCTTGTTGTAGGGGGGTTCTGGATTTGGGGGACCGGGGAGACTCGAGGTGGCTGCTCTCGTTAACAGATGCTCCTGCTTAATTGCTGCATCTAATGATTGTTGTTATGGGCAGAACAGATGTCGCCCTCTAATTAGCTGCGATAGACTGTACCGGGCGCGGAGAACAGGGGCCGTGTCACCTGACAGCCCGGGCGAGCAGTGTCTACACCGTGCCACATTCTAGAGGCGCAAACCCTCCCTATAGATCACAGCGCCTCTCCGCCAAGAGCCCCTATAGATCACAGCGCCTCTCCGCCAAGAGCCCCTATAGATCACAGCGCCTCTGGACCAAGAGCCCCTATAGATCACAGCGCCTCTGGACCAAGAGCCCCTATAGATCACAGCGCCTCTGGACCAAGAGCCCCTATAGATCACAGCGCCTCTCCGCCAAGAGCCCCTATAGATCACAGCGCCTCTCCGCCAAGAGCCCCTATAGATCACAGCGCCTCTCCGCCAAGAGCCCCTATAGATCACAGCGCCTCTGGACCAAGAGCCCCTATAGATCACAGCGCCTCTGGACCAAGAGCCCCTATAGATCACAGCACCTCTAGACCAAGAGCCCCTATAGATCACAGCGCCTCTCCGCCAAGAGCCCCTATAGATCACAGCGCCTCTCCGCCAAGAGCCCCTATAGATCACAGCGCCTCTGGACCAAGAGCCCCTATAGATCACAGCGCCTCTGGACCAAGAGCCCCTATAGATCACAGCGCCTCTGGACCAAGAGCCCCTATAGATCACAGCACCTCTAGACCAAGAGCCCCTATAGATCAAGCACCTAGACCAAGACCCCTATAGATCACAGCACCTCTAGACCAAGAGCCCCTATAGATCACAGCACCTCTAGACCAAGAGCCCCTATAGATCACAGCCCCTCCACCAAGAGCCCCTATAGATCACAGCGCCCCTCCACCAAGAGCCCCTATAGATCACAGCGCCCCTCCACCAAGAGCCCCTATAGATCACACTGCCTCTCCACAAGAGCCCCTATAGATCACACTGCCTCTCCACCAAGAAGGCCCCTATAGATCCACACTGCCTCTCCACCAAGAAGCCCCTATAGATCACAGCACCTCTCCACCAAGAGCCCCTATAGATCACAGCACATAACCGCCAAGAGCCCCTATAGATCACAGCACATAACCGCCAAGAGCCCCTATAGATCACAGCGCCTCTCCACCAAGAGCCCCTATAGATCACAGCGCCTCTCCACCAAGGAGCCACTATAGATCACAGCACCTCTGGACCAAGAGCCCCTATAGATCACAGCGCCTCTTCCACCAAGAGCCCCTATAGATCACAGCGCCTCTCCACCAAGAGCCACTATAGATCACAGCACCTCTGGACCAAGAGCCCCTATAGATCACAGCGCCTCTCCACCAAGAGCCCCTATAGATCACAGCACCTCTTGACAAGGAAGCCTTCTTCTCCATTGATCAGCTGTATATTACTGCCCTCCTCCACCGGCCCTACATGTATATCAGCCCTTGCCCCCCTCCTGGTCAAGAGGTGCTGTGATCTATAGGGGCTCTTGGTGTAGAGGCGGTGTGATCTATAGGGGCTCTTGGTGGAGGGGCGCGCTGTGATCTATAGGGCTCTTGGTGGAGAGGCGCTGTGATCTATAGGGGCTCTTGTCCAGAGGTCTGGAAAGCTGGGTGATGACCCAAAGAGCTGTGTCATGGCAATAATTAGTGGTCACCTCTGGTCCAAGACCCCTATAGATCACACCGCCTCTCCACCAAGAGCCCCTATAGATCACACCGCCTCTCCACCAAGAGCCCCTATAGATCACACCGCCTCTCCACCAAGAGCCCCTATAGATCACACCGCCTCTCCACCAAGAGCCCCTATAGATCACACCGCCTCTCCACCAAGAGCCCCCATAGATCACAGCACCTCTGGACCAAGAGCCCCTATAGATCACAGCACCTCTGGACCAAGAGACCTTATAGATCACAGCACCCCTCCACCAAGAGCCCCTATAGATCACAGCGCCTCTTGACCAGGAAGCCTTCTCCTCCATTGATCAGCTATATATTACTGCCCTCCTCCACCGGCGCTACCTTTATATCAGCCCTTGCCCCCCCCCCTCCTTCTTTGAGGATCCCCTATAGATCACAGCCCACACTGCCACTGATTTCTTGCCTTCCATCCAAGGACCTTCATGGATCCCCTCCAGTCCTCCTGTGGTGGGGAAGGGAGCTGGCAGTGTAATTCTACATAGCAGTACCATACCACTCAGGGTCTGGAAAGCTGGGTGATGACCAAAAGAGCTGTGTCATGGCAGTAATTAGTGGTCATCAGTCACATTACTGGGTGTTAGATATAACACAGCTATGATAGCCCAGCCCCTGCACAAGCCAGGCCCGCCCCTGCACTAGAACTCTGTGAATTTACTCCACCCGCTCTTTGTCATGATCAGGCAGGGCGCACAATTTACTCTTTATTCATGAGGCACAGAATACATTTTCACTTGCTGGACACAAGAGCTTACAATCCACCCAGCGTCCCGCAGCTGCACAGCAGTGGGGTGAGGTGGTGCGGGGTCAGATCAGGCGGAAGGTCAGCAGCGGTGGTTTCTCAGGCATCAGGATGAATCCAAAAAACTGTCTTTATGTCGTCTTTGCAAACTGTGTCAATCTGAAAGTTCTTCAGCATCTGGAGGGAGAGAGGAGAAGGGTGGAAGTGGGTGCAAAATGAAATGAGGCGACCCTTACGGACTCCAGCGACCTCCAGGATCAAAGCTCCCAACCTGAAAGATACCTCCACACCCCAAACCAGAGAACCAACCTGCCACCCACCTGTCCTCACCCCCAAACCACTGAGACAACCAGCCTGCCACCCACCTGTCCTAACCCCCCAAACCACTGAGACAACCAACCTGCCACTCACCTGTCCTAACCCCCCAAACCACTGAGACACCAACCTACCACCCACCTGTCCTCACCCCCCCAAACCAGAGACAACCACCCTAGCACCCACCTGTCCTCACCCTCAAACCCTGAGACAACCAACCTGCCACCCACCTGTCCTCACCCCCAAACCACAGAGAAAACCAGCCTGCCCACCCACCTGTCCTCACCCCCAAAACCGTCCTCACCCCCAAACCCCGAGACAACCAACCTGCCACCCTCCTGTCCTCACCCCCCAAACCTTGAGATAAACCAACCTGCCACCCACCTATCCTCACCCCAAAACCGCCAAGACAACCAACCTGCCACCCACCTGTCCTTGCCCCCAAACCAGAGGCAACCAGCCTGCCACCCACCTGTCCTCACCCCCAAACCAGAGACCACCAGCCTGCCACCCACCTGTCCTCACCCCCAAACCATTGAGACAACCAACCTGCCACCCTCCTGTCCTCACCCCCAAAACTTGAGATAAAACCAACCTCCCACCCACCTGTCCTCTCCCCCAAAACCAGAGATAACCAGGCCTGCCACCCACCTGTCCTCTCCCCCAAACCATTAAGACAACCAGCCTGCCACCCACCTATCCTCACCTCAAATCAGAGACAACCAGCCTGCCACCCACCTGTCCTCACCCCCAAACCATTAAGACAACCAGCCTGCCACCCACCTGTCCCTCACCCCCAAACCACTGAGACAACCAGCCTGCCACCCACCTGTCCTAACCCCCCAAACCACTGAGACAACCAACCTGCACTCACCTGTCCTAACCCCCCAAACACTGAGACACCAACCTGCCACCCACCTGTCCTCACCCCCCAAACCAGAGACAACCAGCCTTACCACCCACCTGTCGTCACCTCCAAAACCTTGAGATAAACCCAACCTTCCACCCACCTGTCCTCACCCGCAAAACTGCCGAGACAACCAACCTGTCACCCACCTGTCCTTACCCCCAAACTAGAGACAACCAGCCTGGCCACCCACCTGTCCTCTCCCCCAAACCATTAAGACAACCAGCCTGCCACCCACCTGTCCTCACCTCAAATCAGAGACAAACCAGCCTGCCACCCACCTGTCCTCACCCCCAAACCACTGAGACAACCAGCCTGCCACCCACCTGTCCTTACCCCCAAACCAGAAGACAACCAGCCTGCCACCCACCTGTCCTCACCCCCAAACCAGAGACAACCAGCTGCCACCCACCTGTCCTAACCCCCAAACCATTGAGACAACCAGCCTGCCACCCACCTGTCCTAACCCCCAAACCACTGAGACAACCAACCTGCCACTCACCTGTTCCTAACCCCCCAAACCACTGAGACACCAAACCTGCCACCCACCTGTCCTCACCCCCCAAACCAGAGACAACCAGCCTACCACCCACCTGTCGTCACCCCCAAACCTTGAGATAAACCAACCTTCCACCCACCTGTCCTCACCCCAAAACTGCCGAGACAACCAACCTGCCACTCACCTGTCCTAACCCCCCAAACCACTGAGACACCAACCTGCCACCCACCTGTCCTCACCCCCCAAACCAGAGACAACCAACCTACCACCCACCTGTCGTCACCCCCAAACCTTGAGATAAACCAACCTTCCACCCACCTGTCCTCACCCCAAAACTGCCGAGACAACCAACCTGCCACTCACCTTTCCTAACCCCCCAAACCACTGAGACACCAACCTGCCACCCACCTGTCCTCACCCCCCAAACCAGAGACAACCAGCCTACCACCCACCTGTCGTCACCCCCAAACCTTGAGATAAACCAACCTTCCACCCACCTGTCCTCACCCCAAAAACTGCCGAGACAACCAACCTGCCACTCACCTTGTCCTAACCCCCAAACCAGAGACAACCAGCATGCCACCCACCTGTCCTAACCCCAAACCATTGAGACAACCAGCCTGCCACCCACCTGTCCTCACCTCAACCAGAGACAATCAGCCTGCCACCCACCTGTCCTCACCCCCCAAACCACTGAGACAACCAGCCTGCCACCCACCTGTCCTCACCCCCAAACCACTGAGACAACCAACCTGCCACTCACCTGTCCTAACCCCCCCAAACCACTGAGACAACCAACCCTGCCAACCCACCTGTCCTCACCCCCAAACCAGAGACAACCAACCTGCCACCCTCCTGTCCTTGCCCCCAAACCAGAGACACCAGCTGCCACCCACCTGTCCTCACCCCTAAACCATTGAGACAACCAACCTGCCACCCTCCTGTCCTCACCCCCAAACCTTGAGATAAACCAACCTGCCACCCACCTGTCCTCACCCCCAAACCATTTGAGACAACCAGCCTGCCACCCACCTGTCCTCACCCCTAAACCATTGAGACAACCAACCTGCCACCCACCTGTCCTCATCTCAAACCAGAGACAACCAGCCTGCCACCCACCTGTCCTCACCCCCAAACCATTGAGACAACCAGCCTGCCACCCACCTGTCCTCACCTCAAACCGCCGAGACAACCAGCCTGCCACCCACCTGTCCTCACCTCAAACCGCCGAGACAACCAGCCTGCCACCCACCTGTCCTCACCTCAAACCAGAGACAACTAGCCTGCTACCCACCTGTCCTCACCCCCAAACCACTGAGACAACCAACCTGCCACCTACCTGTCCTCACCTCAAACCACTGAGACAACCAGCCTACCTCCCACCTGTCCTCACCCTGAAACCATTGAGACAACCAGCCTGGCACCCACCTGTCCTCACCCCCAAACCACTGAGACAACCAACCTGCCACCCACCTGTCCTCACCTCAAACCACTGAGACAACCAGCCTACCTCCACCTGTCCTCACCCTGAAACCATTGGACAACCAGCCTGGCACACCTGTCCTTACCTCAACCGAGACAACCAGCCTGCCACCCACCTGTCCTTACCTCAAACCACTGAGACAACCAGCCTGCCATCCACCTGTCCTCACCTCAAACCAGAGACAACCAACCTGCCTTCCACCTGTCCTCACCTCAAACCAGAGACAACCAGCCACCTGTCCTCAGCCTGAAGCTTTGGTCTGGAGTTGAAAACTGAATAACATAAAACCAGGGCTTATGAAATGGGGACATGTTAACAATGAAGACCCCTCTGTATGGTGCATACAGAGGAAGGGAGAGGAAGTACCTGCCGACTCCATACCCCTCCCCCGCACTGGACCTCAGGACTTACATGCATCAACCAGAGACAATCAGCCTGCCACCCACCTGTCCTCACCCCCCAAACCACTGAGACAACCAGCCTGCCACCCACCTGTCCTCACCTCAAACCACTGAGACACCAACCTGCCACCCACCTGTCCTCACCCCCCAAACCAGAGACAACCACCCTAGCACCCACCTGTCCTCACCTCAAACCCTGAGACAATCAACCTGCCACCCACCTGTCACCCTAAACCGCTGAGACAACCAACCTGCCACCCACCTGTCCTCACCCCCAAACCACAGAGAAAACCAGCCTGCCACCCACCTGTCCTCACCCCCAAACCGCCAAGACAACTAACCTGTCCTCACCCCCAAACCCCGAGACAACCAACCTGCCACCCTCCTGTCCTCACCCCCCCAAACCTTGAGATAAACCAACCTGCCACCCACCTGTCCTCACCCCCAAACCCCGAGACAACCAACCTGCCACCCTCCTGTCCTCACCCCCCAAACCCTTGAGATAAACCAACCTGCCACCCACCTGTCCTCACCCCCAAACCAGAGACCACCAGCCTGCCACCCACCTGTCCTCACCCCCAAACCATTGAGACAAACCAACCTGCCACCCTCCTGTCCTCACCCCCAAACCTTGAGATAAACCAACCTGCCACCCATCTGTCCTCACCCCAAAACTGCCGAGACAACCAACCTGCCACCCACCTGTCCTCACCCCCACACCAGAGACCACCAGCCTGCCACCCACCTGTCCTCACCCCCAAACCATTGAGGCAACCAACCTGCCACCCTCCTGTCCTCACCCCCAAACCTTGAGATAAACCAACCTGCCACCCATCTGTCCTCACCCCAAAACTGCCGAGACAACCAACCTGCCACCCACCTGTCCTCACCCCCAAACCAGAGACAACCAGCCTGCCACCCACCTGTCCTCTCCCCCAAACCATGAGACAACCAACCTGCCACCCTCCTGTCCTACCCCCAAAACTTGAGATAAACCAACCTGCCACCCACCTGTCCTCATCCCCAAACCATTGAGACAACCAGCCTGTCATCCACCTGTCCTCATCTCAAACCAGAGACAAACAGCCTGCCACCCACCTGTCCTCACCCCCAAACCACTGAGACAACCAACCTGCCACCCACCTGTCCTCACCTCAAACCATTGAGACAACCAGCCTGCTACCCACCTGCCCTCATCCCCAAACCATTGAGACAACCAGCCTGTCATCCACCTGTCCTCATCTCAAACCAGAGACAACCAGCCTGCCACCCACCTGTCCTTACCCCCCAAACCATTGAGACAACCAGCCTGCCACCCACCTGTCCTCACCTCAAACCGCCGAGACAACCAGCCTGCCACCCACCTGTCCTCACCTCAAACCGCTGAGACAACCAGCCTGCCACCCACCTGTCCTCACCTCAAACCAGAGACAAACAGCCTGCCACCCACCTGTCCTCACCCCCAAACCACTGAGACAACCAACCTGCCACCTACCTGTCCTCACCTCAAACCACTGAGACAACCAGCCTACCTCCCACCTGTCCTCACCCCGAAACCATTGAGACAGCCAGCCTGCCACCCACCTGTCCTCACCCCCAAACCACTGAGACAACCAACCTGCCACCCACCTGTCCTCACCTCAAACCACTGAGACAACCAGCCTACCTCCCACCTGTCCTCACCCCGAAACCATTGAGACAACCAGCCTGGCACCCACCTGTCCTTACCTCAAACCAGAGACAACCAGCCTGCCACCCACCTGTCCTCACCTCAAACCACTGAGACAACCAGCCTGCCATCCACCTGTCCTCACCTCAAACCAGAGACAACCAGCCACCTGTCCTCAGCCTGAAGCTTTGGTCTGGAGTTGAAAACTGAATAACATAAAACCAGGGCTTATGAAATGGGGACATGTTAACAATGAAGACCCCTCTGTATGGTACATACAGAGGAAGGGAGAGGAAGTACCTGCCGACTCCATACCCCTCCCCCGCACTGGACCTCAGGACTTACATGCATCAGGAAGAGCATCATCTCGGTCTCAGCAATCCTTCTGCCGATGCACTGCCGTGATCCAAAGCCAAACGCCAGCGCCTTAAAGTTTGTGTCATCTCTGCGCATCCAGCGATTAGGGTTGTAACGTAGGGGGTCCTGGAAGATGTGGGAACTACGACCCATAGGGTACAGACCAACCTGCACCAGGGTCTGTGAGAGAAGAGTAACGTTACTGACTGCTTCTGCATGCTGACTGTTCCCTACACAATTTATATCCATTACAGACATTGTAAAACATGCCCATTATAGAGCGAAGTAGAGTGTGTGGTGTAGAGGGGACACAATATGGAGGTACAGCACAAGACGCGGTGGGTAGAGGGGACACAATATGAAGGTACAGCACGAGACTTGGAGGGTAGAGGGTACACAATATGGAGGTACAGCACGAGACGTGGTGGGTAGAGGGTACACAATATGGAGGTACAGCACGAGACGTGGTGGGTAGAGGGGACACAATATGAAGGTACAGCACGAGACTTGGAAGGTAGAGGGTACACAATATGGAGGTACAGCACGAGACGTGGTGGGTAGAGGGGACACAATATGAAGGTACAGCACGAGACTTGGAGGGTAGAGGGTACACAATATGGAGGTACAGCACGAGACGTGGTGGGTAGAGGGGACACAATATGGAGGTACAGCACGAGATGTGGCGGGTAGAGGGGACAATATGGAGGTACAGCACGAGACGTGGTGGGTAGAGGGGACACAATATGAAGGTACAGCACGAGACTTGGAGGGTAGAGGGTACACAATATGGAGGTACAGCACGAGACGTGGTGGGGTAGAGGGGACACAATATGGAGGTACAGCACGAGACGTGGTGGGTAGAGGGGACACAATATGGAGGTACAGCACGAGACGTGGGTAGAGGGGACACAATTTGGAGGTACAGCACGAGACGTGGTGGGTAGAGGGGACACAATATGGAGGTACAGCACAAGACGCGGTGGGTAGAGGGGACACAATATGAAGGTACAGCACGAGACTTGGCGGGTAGAGGGTACACAATATGGAGGTACAGCACAAGACGCGGTGGGTAGAGGGAACAGGATATGGAGGTACAGCACGAGACGTGGCAGGTAGAGGGGACACAATATGGAGGTACAGCACGAGACATGGCAGGTAGAGGGGATACAATATGGAGGTACAGCACGAGACATGGCGGGTAGAGGGGATACAATATGAAGGTGCAGCATGAGACTTGGCGGGTAGAGGGGACAGGATATGGCAGTACAGCATGAGACGTGGCAGGTAGAGGGCACACAATATGGAGGTACAGCACGAGATGTGGCGGGTAGAGGGGACAATATGGAGGTACGGCACGAGGCGTGATGGCTAGAGGGGACACAATATGAAGGTACAGCACGAGACGTGGGTAGAGGGCGTAATATAGTGTAGAAGATGTGGGGTTAGTGAAGGCTAGGACATTTCAGGACCTTTAGGTCACATCTTGTGATATAGAAGATGGGCTTGTGAATTTGCTCTGTAATTTTGGGGCTGTCTATCTGGTGACCCCATCTTACCAGCCTGGTCTCCCCTACTATCTCTAATGAGGAAACATTACAGCAGATGTCTCACCCCGGAGGGAATGTGGTAGTTATGGAGCGTAGTGTCCTTGGTCAGATGTCTCTGGACTGTGATCCCCACAGGATACAACCTGAAGACACAAGGAAAAGGAGGAAATATCTCAGGATCTAGTGAGAAGGTGCCATCTAATGGTCACATTGTCAGGAAGCGACACCACTGTGTATGTCCCATCAGGCCGGTGGAGAATGAACTCTTCTGCTTTACCCTCCTGCAGGCAGCATCCATTACCACTGGTAAGGTCTCATTTTTAGCTCATTCAGGCTCCCCAAATCCAGCTGTCAGCGCTTTGGAGTGGAGGAGGGGCCCCCAGAAGTGCAGAACACGGTACTTGAGGAGCTGGTTTTGGCAGTTTGCAAGAATCATCTGTTGTGTGGTAGAGGCAGCACTTACCGCAGCGTCTCCTTGATGGCTCCCTTCAACAGAGGCATGAGGTTCAGTAACTGGTTCAAGTCTTTAGGTTTCTGGGCCTCTGCTTTGCAAATTTCATCCCTGAGTTCTCTCTGCACAGACGGATTCCGGGCAAGTTCAAAAAGAGTGAAGAGTAAGGGCATGGCTGTCTAAGGGCGAGACGACAGTGTAAAACACAAGATGATCAGGAAAGACGGTGAAGAGTAAGGGTATGGCTATCTGAGGGCAAGAAGACAGTGTAAAACAGAAGATGGTCAAGAAAGACAATGAAGAGTAAGGGCATGGCTGTCTGAGGGCAAGAAGACAAAGCATAAAACACAAGATGGTCTGGAAAGATGGTGGAGAGTAAGGGCGTGGCTGTCTGAGGTCGAGAAGACAGTGTAAAACAGAAGATGGTCAAGAAGGACGATGAAGAGTAAGGGCATGGCTGTCTGAGGGCAAGAAGACAAAGCATAAAACACAAGATGGTCTGGAAAGATGGTGGAGAGTAAGGGCGTGGCTGTCTGAGGTCGAGAGGACAGTGTAAAACAGAAGATGGTCAAGAAAGATGGTGAAGAGTAAGGGTATGGCTGTCTGAGGACGAGAAGACAGTGTAAAACAGAAGATGGTCAAGAAAGATGGTGAAGAGTAAGGGTATGGCTGTCTGATGTCGAGAAGACAGTGTAAAACAGAAGATGGTCAAGAAAGATGGTGAAGAGTAAGGGTATGGCTGTCTGAGGGCGAGACGACAGTGTAAAACACAAGATGATCAGGAAAGACGGTGAAGAGTAAGGGTATGGCTATCTCAGGGCAAGAAGACAGTGTAAAACAGAAGATGGTCAAGAAGGACGATGAAGAGTAAGGGCATGGCTGTCTGAGGGCAAGAAGACAAAGCATAAAACACAAGATGGTCTGGAAAGATGGTGGAGAGTAAGGGCGTGGCTGTCTGAGGTCGAGAGGACAGTGTAAAACAGAAGATGGTCAAGAAAGATGGTGAAGAGTAAGGGTATGGCTGTCTGAGGGCAAGAAGACAAAGCATAAAACACAAGATGGTCTGGAAAGATGGTGGAGAGTAAGGGCGTGGCTGTCTGAGGTCAAGAGGACAGTGTAAAACAGAAGATGGTCAAGAAAGATGGTGAAGAGTAAGGGTATGGCTGTCTGAGGGCAAGAAGACAAAGCATAAAACACAAGATGCTCAAAAAAGATGGTGAAGAGTAAGGGTATAATATGGAGTGCAGCATGAGATGTGGCGGGTAGAGGGGACAGGATATGGAGTTACAGCACGTGACGTGTAAGGTATGGAAGGAGAAGAGTATGGGGGTGAAGACAAAGCATAAAACACAAGATCGTCAAGAAAGACGGTGAAGAGTAAGGCCATGGTTGTCTGTGGGGGCAAGAAGGTGACTGAAACACAATAATATACCCAAGAAAGACGGTGAAGATTAGGGGCATGGTTGTCTGTGGGAGCAAGTAGATGGGGTCCATTGAGATGCATGTGTTCACAATAGGGGGAGGGGAATGAGCCGCTCCCATAATCCAATGTACAAATCCTTTTGTCCCCTTGACATCTGCCATTTGAGGGGGGGGGGGGGGGGGGAGTCCTGATATCCTTATACTCATTAGTTGGTTACATGATCTCGCTGCATTTACTGTATGTGGACACCTGCAGACCACCATAACTGGGCAGAGTTAGCAGCTTCTACCATATAGAACCACCTGGAGAGCAGAAGGTAGGAGCACACTACAGCATGGACCCCTGGGCCCCTCTCACCGTGTCCACTCCTCCGGCCATCAGCTCTGTGATATTGGCCTTTATCGAGTCCAGTGGAAGTTCTCCCTGTAGAAGCAGCTCTGCCATTATCCCAGAGTATCCTCGCTCCTGACCCAGACAGAACTCCTGGTAAATGTTCTGGATGCATCGATCCGCTGCAACCATCAACAAAAGGTCAAATCCAGAACCACACAGAACATGAGGTCAGATACAGAGACAAGAAAAGGAGAAGGATCAGAACATGGGGAGAGGAGGGAGGAGAAGGGAGAGGAGGGTGGATGGTACATATGGAGGAAGGGAGAGAACGGAGGATGGTACATATGGAGGAAGGGAGAGAACGGTGGATGGTACATATGGAGGAAGGGAGAACGGAGGATGGTACATATGGAGGAAGGGAGAGAACGGAGGATGGTACATATGGAGGAAGGGAGAGAACGGAGGATGGTACATATGGAGGAAGGGAGAGAACGGTGGATGGTACATATGGAGGAAGGGAGAACGGAGGATGGTACATATGGAGGAAGGGAGAACGGAGGATGGTACATATGGAGGAAGGGAGAGAACGGTGGATGGTACATATGGAGGAAGGGAGAACGGAGGATGGTACATATGGAGGAAGGGAGAGAACGGAGGATGGTACATATGGAGGAAGGGAGAGAACGGAGGATGGTACATATGGAGGAAGGGAGAACGGAGGATGGTACATATGGAGGAAGGGAGAGAACGGAGGATGGTACATATGGAGGAAGGGAGAACGGAGGATGGTACATATGGAGGAAGGGAGAGGAGGGAAGATGGTGGAAGAAAGGAGAGGGAGGTTGGTGGGTGGATGGTACATATGGAAGAAGGGAGAGAATGGAAGGTAGTACATATGGAGGAAGGGAGGGAGGGAGGATGGTACATATAGAGGAAGTGAGAGAACGGTGGATTGTACATATGAAGGAAGGGAGAGAATGGAGGATGGTACATATGGAGGAAGGGAGAGGAGGGAGGATGGTACATATGGAGGAAGGGAGAGGAGGGAAGATGGTGGAAGAAAGGAGAGGGAGGGTGGTGGATGGATGGTACATATGGAAGAAGGGAGAGAATGGAGGATGGTACATATGGAGGAAGGGAGAGAACGGAGGATGGTACATATGGAGGAAGGGAGAGGAGGGAGAGAACGGAGGATGGTACATGTGGAGGAAGGGAGAGGAGGGAGGATGGTACATATGGAGGAAGGGAGAGAACGGAGGATGGTACATGTGGAGGAAGGGAGAGGAGGGTGGATGGTACATATGGAGGAAGGAAGAGAACGATGGATGGTACATATGGAGGAAGGGAGAGGAGAGAGGATGGTATATATGGAGGAAGGGAGAGGAGGGAGGATGGTACATATGGAGGAAGGGAGAGGAGGGAGGATGGTACATATGGAGGAAGAGAGAGGAGGTACAATGGATGATGGTACATATGGAGGGAGGGTGGTGGATGGTACATATGGAGGAAGGGAGAGAACGGAGGATGGTACATATGGAGGAAGGGAGAGTAGGGAGGATGGTACATATGGAGAAAGGGAGAGGAGGGTGGATGGTACATATGGAGGAAGGGAGAGTAGGGAGGATGGTACATATGGAGAAAGGGAGAGGAGGGTGGATGGTACATATGGAGGAAGGGAGAGGAGGGAGGATGGTACATATGGAGGAAGGGAGAGGAGGTAGAATGGATGATGGTACATATGGAGGGAGGGTGGTGGATGGATGGTACATATGGAGGAAGGGAGAGAATGGAGGATGGTACATATGGAGGGAGGTTGGTGGATGGTACATATGGAGGAAGGGAGAGGAGGGAGGATGGTACATATGGAGGAAGGGAGAGGAGGGAGGGTGGTGGATGGATGGTACATAGGGAGGGTGGTGGATGGTACATATAGAGGAAGTGAGAGAACGATGGATGGTACATATGGAGAAATGGAGAAAAAGGAGGATGGTACATATGGAGGAAGGGAGAGAATGGAGGATGGTACATATGGAGGAAGGGAGAGGAGGGTGGATGGTACATATGGAGGAAGGGAGAGAATGGTGGATGGTACATATGGAGGAAGGGAGAGGACGGTGGATGGTACATATGGAGGAAGGGAGAGGAGGGAGGATGGTACATATGGAGGGAGGAAGAGGAGGGTGGATGGTACGTATGGAGAAAGGGAGAGAACGGAGGATGGTACATATGGAGGAAGGGAGAGAACGGTGGATGGTACATATGGAGGAAGGGAGAGAACGGAGGATGGTACATATGGAGGAAGGGAGAGAACGGTGGATGGTACATATGGAGGAAGGAGAGAACGGAGGATGGTACATATGGAGGAAGGGAGAGAACGGTGGATGGTACATATGGAGGAAGGGAGAGAACGGTGGATGGTACATATGGAGGAAGGGAGAGAACGGAGGATGGTACATATGGAGGAAGGAAGAGGAGGGTGGATGGTACATATGGAGGAAGGGAGAGAATGGAGGATGGTACTTATGGAGGAAAGGAGAGAACGGAGGATGGTACTTAAGGAGGAAAGGAGAGAACGGAGGATGGTACATATGGAGGAAGGAAGAGGAGGGTGGATGGTACATATGGAGGAAGGGAGAGAACGGTGGATGGTACATATGGAGGAAGGGAGAGAACGGTGGATGGTACATATAGAGAAAGGGAGAGAACGGAGGATGGTACATATGGAGGAAGGGAGAGAACGGTGGATGGTACATATGGAGGAAGGGAGAGGAGGGAGGATAGTACACATGGAGGAAGGAAGAGGAGGGTGGATGGTACATATGGAGGAAGGGAGAGAATGGTGGATGGTACATATGGAGGAAGGGAGAGAACGGTGGATGGTACACATGGAGGAAGGGAGAGGAGGGAGGATGGTACATATGGAGGAAGGGAGAGGAGGGTGGATGGTACATATGGAGGAAGAAGGAGAGAATGGAGGGATAGTACACATGGAGGAAGGGAGAGGAGGGAGGATGGTACATATGGAGGAAGGGAGAGAATGGTGGATGGTACATATGGAGGAAGGGAGAGAACGGTGGATGGTACATAAGGAGGAAGGGAGAGGAGGGAGGATGGTACATATGGAGGAAGGGAGAGGAGGGTGGATGGTACATATGGAGGAAGAGAGAGAATGGAGGATAGTACATATGGAGGAAGGGAGAGGAGGGAGGATGGTACATATGGAGGAAGGAAGAGGAGAGTGGATGGTACATATGGAGGAAGGGAGAGAACGGTGGATGGTACATATGGAGGAAGGGAGAGAACGGTGGATGGTACATATGGAGGAAGGGAGAGGAGGGAGGATGGTACATATGGAGGAAGGAAAAGGAGGGTGGATGGTACATATTAAGGAAGGGAGAGAACGGAGGATGGTACATATGGAGGAAGGAAGAGGAGGGTGGATGGTACATATAGAGGAAGGGAGAGAACGGAGGATGGTACCTATGGAGGAAGGGAGAGGAGGGAGGATGGTACATATGGAGGAAGGGAGAGAACGGAGGATTGTACATATGGAGGAAGGGAGAGGAGGGAGGATGGTATATATGGAGGAAGCAAAAGGAGGGTGGATGGTACATATTAAGGAAGGGAGAGAAAGGAGGATGGTACATATGGAGGAAGGGAGAGAACGGAGGATGGTACATATGGAGGAAAGGAGAGAACGGTGGATGGTACATATGGAGGAAGGAAGAGGAGGGTGGATGGTACATATGGAGGAAGGGAGAGAACGGTGGATGGTACATATGGAGGAAGGGAGAGAACGGTGGATGGTACATATGGGGGAAGGGAGAGAATGGAGGATGGTACATATGGAGGAAAGGAGAGAACGGAGGATGGTACATATGGAGGAAGAAAGAGGAGGGTGGATGGTACATATGGAGGAAGGGAGAGAACGGAGGATGGTACATATGGGGGAAGGGAGAGAATGGAGGATGGTACATATGGAGGAAAGGAGAGAACGGAGGATGGTACATATGGAGGAAGGCAGAGAACGGAGGATGGTACATATGGAGGAAGGAAGAGGAGGGTGGATGGTACATATGGAGGAAGGGAGAGAACGGTGGATCGTACATATGGAGGAAAGGGAGAGAACGGTGGATGGTACATATGGAGGAAGGGAGAGAACGGAGGATGGAACATATGGAGGAAGGGAGAGAACGGAGGATGGAACATATGGAGGAAGGGAGAGAATGGAGGATGGTACATATGGAGGAAATGAGAGAACGGAGGATGGTACATATGGAGGAAGGGAGAGAACGGTGGATGGTACATATGGAGGAGGGAGAGAAACGGTGGATGGTACATATGGAGGAAAGGAGAGAACGGAGGATGGTACATATGGAGGAAGGGAGAGAACGGTGGATGTTACATAATGGAGGAAGAAAGAGGAGGGTGGAATGGTACATATGGGGGAAGGAGAGAACGGAGGATGGTACATATGGAGGAAGGGAGAGAATGAGGATGGTACATATGGAGGAAAGGAGAGAACGGAGGATGGTACATATGGAGGAGGAAAGGAGGGTGGATGGTACATATGGAGGAAGGGAGAGAACGGTGGACTGGTACATATAGAGAAAGGGAGAGAACGGAGGATGGTACATATGGAGGAAGGGAGAGAACGGAGGATGGTACATATGGAGGAAGGGAGAGAACGGTAGATGGTACATATGGAAGAAGGGAGAGAACGGAGGATGGTACATATGGAAGAAGGGAGAGAACGGAGGATGGTACATATGGAGGAAGGAGAGGATGGTGGATGGTACATATGGAGGAAGGGAGAGAACGGTGGATGGTACATATGGAGGAAGGGAGAGAACGGAGGATGGAAACATATGGAGGAAGGGAGAGAATGGAGGATGGTACATATGGAGGAAATGAGAGAACGGAGGATGGTACATATGGAGGAAGAGAGAGAATGGTGGATGGTACATATGGAGGAGGGAGAGAACGGTGGATGGTACATATGGAGGAAGGGAGAGAACGGTGGACTGGTACATATGGAGGAAGGGAGAGAACGGAGGATGGTATATATGGAGGAAGGGAGAGAACGGTGGATGGTACATATGGAGCAAGGGAGAGAACGGTGGATGGTACATATGGAGGAAGGGAGAGAAACGGTGGATGGTACAATATGGAGGAAGGGAGAGAACGGAGGATGGTACATATGGAGGAAGGAAGAGGAGAGTGGATGGTACATATGGAGGAAGGAGAGAACGGTGGATGGTACATATGGAGGAGGAAGAGGAGAGTGGATGGTACATATGGAGGAAGGGAGAGAACGGTGGATGGTACATATGGAGGAAGGGAGAGAACGGTGGATGGTACATGTAGGGAAGCCAGAAAAGTGGAAGAATGTTACATACGGGGGAGGGAAGGAGAGCCATGGTACATGGAGGGAGGAAGTGAGAGAAAAACGGGGGAGCCATGGTAATGGAGGGGGAGTGAGAGTATAGTAATCCGGGAGGGAAAAATGGAGGATAGTACATATGAGGAAGGAGCAGAGGTCATACAGAGGAGGTGATGAGCACAGCTGATAACTTCCCTCATTTCCGCTAGTTCTGGAGGACATGTATGAAGGCTCACCCTGCTCAAATATAATATCCCAGGACTTCATATGTTCATTCCATACACTGCTGTCTGAGAGCCGCATCAGCTGGTGGGGGTAGTAGAGCAGCGGGAGGGTGGTCTTTATCATGGTCTCCACAGCGCTAATAAACCGCAGTGACTCTGCGTTTGGATGTTCCTCCAGGAGTCCAAGACGCTGCCCATACAAGACATAACTGCTGGCTGCAAATACACAGTAATGAAAATTATAAGGCAGATGATGCTCATGTTATACCAGTCCATTTTACTATATACAAGATGTATAACTTATACCAGCTGTACATATATAATTATATACAGGAGATACCCAGGTTATACCAGTATGCTCCATATCACTATATACAAGAAGATGTATAACTTATACCAGCTGTACAGATATATTATATACAGGATATACCCAGGTTATACCAACATGCTCCATTTTATTATATACAAGATGTATAACTTATTCCAGCTGTAGATATATAATTATATACAGGAGATACCCAGGTTATACCAGCATGCTCCATATCACTATATACAGAAGATGTATAACTTATACCAGCTGTACATATATAATACAGGAGATACCCAGGTTATACCAGCATGCTCCATATCACTATATACAAGAAGATGTATAACTTATACCAGCTGTACATATATAATTATATACAGGAGATACCCAGGTTATACCAGCATGGTCCATATCACTATATACAAGAAGATGTATAACTTATACAGCTGTACATATATAATTATATACAGGAGATACCCAGGTTATACCAGCATGCTCCATATCACTGTATACAAGAAGATGTATAACTTATACCAGCTGTACATATATAACTATATCAGCAGATACCCAGGTTATACCAGCATGCTCCATATCACTGTATACAAGAAGATGTATAACTTATACCAGCTGTACATATATAACTATATACAGCAGATACCCAGGTTATACCAGCATGGTCCATATCACTATATACAAGAAGATGTATAACTTATACCAGCTGTACATATATAATTATATACAGGAAATACCCAGGTTATACCAGCTGTACATATATAATTATATACAGGAGATACCCAGATTATACCAGCTGTACATGTATAATTATATACAGGAGATACCCGGGTTATACCAGCATGCTCCATATCACTAAATACAAGAAGATGTATAACTTATACCAGCTGTACATATATAATTATATACAGGAGATACCCAGGTTATACCAGCATGGTCCATATCACTATATACAAGAAGATATATAACTTATACCAGCTGTACATATATAATTATATACAGGAGATACCCAGGTTATACCAGCATGGTCCATATCACTATATACAGAAGATGTATAACTTATACCAGCTGTACATATATAATTATATACAGGAGATACCCAGGTTATACCAGCATGCTCCATATCACTATATACAAGAAGATGTATAACTTATACCAGCTGTACATATATAATTATATTACAAGGAAATACCCAGGTTTATACCCAGCTGTACATATATAATATTATACCAGGAGATACCCAGGTTATACCAGCATGCTCCATATCACTATAACAAGATGATGTATAACTTATACCAGCTGTACATATATAATTTATACAGGAGATACCCAGGTTATACCAGCTGTACATATATAATTATATACAGGAGATACCCAGGTTATACCAGCAAGCTCCATATCACTAATATACAAGAAAGATGTATAACTTATACCAGCTGTACATATATAATTATATACAGGAGATACCCAGGTTAACCAGCTGTACAATGTATAATTATATACAGGAGATACCCCAGTTATACCAGCATGCTCCATATCACTAAATACAAGAAGATGTATAACTTATACCAGCTGTACATGTATTATTATATACAGGAGATACCCAGGTTATACAGCATGGTCCATATCACTATATACAAGAAGATGTATATAACTTATACCAGCTGTACATATATAAATTATATATACAGGATACCCATTATACCAGCATGCTCCATACTCAGTATATACAAGAGCTAAATATAATTATATACCAGCTGTACATATATACATAATATATATATACAGGAGATACCCAGGTTATACCAGCATGCTCCATATCACTATATATACAAGAGATGTATAATTATACATTAGCTTATACATATATATTATATACAGAAATATACCCATAGCCAGCTGTACATATATAATTATTATACAGGAGATACCCAGGTTATACCCAGCATGCTCCATATACAAGAAGATGTATAACTTATACCAGCTGTACATATATTATTATATACAGGAGGTTATACCCAGCGTGTATACTGTACATATATATCCAGACAGAGATTACCGCATTATACATAGCATGCTCATATATATACAGAAGATGTATATTAGCTGTACCACATGTACATATAATTATATACAGGAGATACCCAGGTTATACCAGCATGCTCCATATCACTATATACAAGAAGATGTATAACTTATACCAGCTGTACATATATAATTATATACAGGAGATACCCAGGTTATACCAGCTGTACATATATAATTATATACAGGAAATACCCAGGTTATACCAGCTGTACATATATAATTATATACAGGAGATACCCAGGTTATACCAGCATGGTTCATATCACTATATACAAGAAGATGTATAACTTATACCAGCTGTACATATATAATTATATACAGGAGATACCCAGGTTATACCAGCTGTACATATACAGTATAATTATATACAGGAGATACCCAGGTTATACCAGCTGTACATATATAATTATATACAAGAAGATGTATAACTTATACCAGCTGCACATATATAATTATATACAGGAGATACCCAGGTTATACCAGCATGCTCCATATCACTATATACAAGAAGATGTATAACTTATACCAGCTGTACATATATATTATATACAGGAGATAACCAGGTTATACCAGCTGTACATATATAATTATATACAGGAGATACCCAGGTTATACCAGCATGCTCCATATCACTATATACAGAAGATATATAACTTATACTAGCTGTACATATATAATTATATACAGGAGATACCCAGGTTATACCAGCATGCTCCATATCACTGTATACAGAAGATGTATAACTTATACCAGCTGTACATATATAATTATATACAGGAGATACCCAGGTTATACCAGCATGCTCCATATCACTATATACAGAAGATATATAACTTATACTAGCTGTACATATATAATTATATACAGGAGATACCCAGGTTATACCAGCTGTACATATATAATTATATACAGGAGATACCCAGGTTATACCAGCATGCTCCATATCACTATATACAGAAGATATATAACTTATACTAGCTGTACATATATAATTATATACAGGAGATACCCAGGTTATACCAGCATGCTCCATATCACTGTATACAGAAGATGTATAACTTATACCAGCTGTACATATATAATTATATACAGGAGATACCCAGGTTATTCCAGCATGCTCCATATCACTATATACAGAAGATGTATAACTTATACCAGCTGTACATATATAATTATATACAGGAGATACCCAGGTTATACCAGCATGCTCCATATCACTATATACAGAAGATATATAACTTATACTAGCTGTACATATATAATTATATACAGGAGATACCCAGGTTATACCAGCATGCTCCATATCACTGTATACAGAAGATGTATAACTTATACCAGCTGTACATATATAATTATATACAGGAAATACCCAGGTTATTCCAGCATGGTCCATATCACTATATACAAGAAGATGTATAACTTATACCAGCTGTACATATATAATTATATACAGGAAGATACCCAGGTTATACCAGCATGCTCCATATCACTATATACAGAAGATATATAACTTATACTAGCTGTACATATATAATTATATACAGGAGATACCCAGGTTATACCAGCATGCTCCATATCACTGTATACAGAAGATGTATAACTTATACCAGCTGTACATATATAATTATATACAGGAAATACCCAGGTTATTCCAGCATGCTCCATATCACTATATACAGAAGATGTATAACTTATACCAGCTGTACATATATAATTATATACAGGAGATACCCAGGTTATACCAGCATGCTCCATATCACTGTATACAAGAAGATGTATAACTTATACCAGCTGTACATATATAATTATATACAGGAGATACCCAGGTTATACCAGCATGCTCCATATCACTGTATACAGAAGATGTATAACTTATACCAGCTGTACATATATAATTATATACAGGAGATACCCAGGTTATACCAGCATGGTCCATATCACTGTATACAGAAGATGTATAACTTATACCAGCTGTACATATATAATTATATACAGGAAATACCCAGGTTATTCCAGCATGCTCCATATCACTATATACAAGAAGATGTATAACTTATACCAGCTGTACATATATAATTATATACAGGAGATACCCAGGTTATACCAGCATGCTCCATATCACTATATACAGAAGATGTATAACTTATACCAGCTGTACATATATAATTATATACAGGAAATACCCAGGTTATTCCAGCATGCTCCATATCACTATATACAGAAGATGTATAACTTATACCAGCTGTACATATATAATTATATACAGGAGATACCCAGGTTATACCAGCATGGTTCATATCACTATATACAAGAAGATGTATAACTTATACCAGCTGTACATATATAATTATATACAGGAGACACCCAGGTTATACCAGCATGCTCCATATCTCCATAGCAGAAGATGCCCGGGTTATAGCTGGTGTTACTGACCCTCTAGTGTGAATCTGAAGAGGTCCGCGTACAGGTCCACAGTCAGGGCTCCTCTGGTATTCTTATTTAATCGCCGTTTTATCATGGACACGAAGTCTGCGGCGACTTCGTCCAGGAAGGGCATGAACTTCTTGACCCCGACCAGGCTCAGCACCTCCTTGTTCAGGATGATTCGGTCAGATCTCCAGCTTTCCCCATTCCTGTGCAGACACAAACATTGACCTCACTGATGGGGACATCTCCTCCACCGCATGTCCTAATCTATGGTGAAGTCTATAGTGTCCCGGGCAGTGTAGACCCTCCCACGCTTAACTCCCAGTCACCAGAAGTCTTTATAAGTCATAGATCTGAAGAAGCTGAACTATGTGGTGACCACCCAGCTGACCACCGTATCAGCCTAGTGGTGGACGTACACTGGCTCCTAATGGTGCCCAATAATAAGACCGACTCAGCACTTACAGCAGAAATACGCCATATTTGTGGTTTCTCATCTCCCTGTGGGTCGCCCACGCATCAATGGTCATCCTACGAGGAAAGACACCTTCAGACTGGAATAGTCGGGCAACGTCCTGAGGAAGCATGATGTTCACACTGCTGTGCGTCCCCAAGTTCTCCCTACAAACAAGGAAACTCCATATGACACTGACAATCATACTGATGGGGTTCTTTATAGTAAGAATAGGAAGTTTCACAATATAGAAGAGGATTCTTTTCAGTACAAGCAGTGAACCTGCCATGACTGCAAAGTGTAGTAATGAACAAAACAACGGCAAATGTCTAACACTGTCGAAAGGATGAGAGATGTGTGGAGAAAAGGTAATGCTAAGGGTGGAGGTTTAGGAAAGGGTTCTTTACAGTTAGGGCAGTGAAGTTGTGGAATCCCTAATTACTGTAGGTGATTTTAGTAAACTGGACATTTTAGCGATCCCTCCGCCCTTCTCCCCAGATTTGCAGCTTGAGGAGAACAGTATATCTCAGTGGTAGTATAAGAAAATGGCTGCACACAAGCATCTTAGGGCCTGAACATGGACATCCAGGGTCCTGCACATGGGCATCTAAAGGCCCGAACATGGACATCCAGGGTCCTGCACATGGGCATCTAAGGGCCTGAACATGGACATCCAGGGTCCTGCACATGGGCATCTAAGGGCCTGAACATGGACATCCAGGGTCCTGCACATGGGCATCTAAGGGCCCGAACATGGACATCCAGGGTCCTGCACATGGGCATTAAGGGCCCAAACATGGACATCCAGGGTCCTGCACATGGGCATCTAAGGGCCTGAACATGGACATCCAGGGTCCTGCACACAAGCATCTTAGGGCCTGAACATGGACATCCAGGGTCCTGCACATGGGCATCTAAGGGCCCGAACATGGACATCCAGGGTCCTGCACCATGGGCATCTAAGGGCCTGAACATAAACATCCAGGTCCTGCACATGGGCATCCAGGGTCCTGCACATGGGCATCTAAGGCCCGAACATGGACATCCAGGTCCTGCAATGGGCCAATCCAGGGCCTGCACATGGGCATCTAAGGGCCTGAACATGGACATCCAGGGTCCTGCACATGGGCATCTAAGGGCCCGAACATGGACATCCAGGGTCCTGCACATGGGCATCTAAGGGCCTGAACATGGACATCCAGGGTCCTGCACATGGGCATCTAAGGGCCTGAACATGGACATCCAGGGTCCTGCACATGGGCATCTAAGGGCCCGAACAATGGACATCCAGGGTCCTGCACATGGGCATCTAAGGGCCTGAAACATGGACATCCAGGGTCCTGCACATGGCATCTAAGGGCCTGAACATGGACATCCAGGGTCCTGCACATGGGCATCTAAGGGCCCGAACATGGACATCCAAGGGCCTGAATACGGACATCCAAGTTCCTGCACATCGGAATCTAAGGGTCTGCACATGGACATCTAAGGGTCTGCACGTGGACATCTTAGGACCTGAACATGGACATCTAAGGGCCTGAACATGGACATCCAGGGTCCTGCACATGGGCATCTAAGGGCCTGAACATGGTCATCCAGGGTCCTGCACATGGGCATCTAAGGGCCTGAACATAGACACCCAGGGTCCTGCACATGGGCATCTAAGGGCCTGAACATGGACATCCAGGGTCCTGCACATGGGCATCTAAGGGCCTGAACATAGACACCCAGGGTCCTGCACATGGGCATCTAAGGGCCTGAACATAAACATCCAGGGTCCTGCACATGGGCATCTAAGGGCCTGAACATAGACACCCAGGGTCCTGCACATGGGCATCTAAGGGCCTGAACATGGACATCCAGGGTCCTGCACATGGGCATCTAAGGGCCTGAACATGGACATCCAGGGTCCTGCACATGGGCATCTAAGGGCCCGAACATGGACATCCAGGGTCCTGCACATGGGCATCTAAGGGCCTGAACATGGACATCCAAGGGCCTGAATACGGACATCCAAGTTCCTGCACATCGGAATCTAAGGGTCTGCACATGGACATCTTAGGACCTGAACATGGACATCCAAGGTCTTGCACATAGGCATCTAAGGGTCTGCACATGGACAACCAGGGTCCTGCACATGGGCATCTGAGGGCCTGAACATGGGCTTCTAGCAGCCTCCACATAACGGTCTAAGGACATGAATGTGGGCATCTATAGGTCTACTCATGAGCATCTAAGAACCTGAACATTTGCATCCAGAGGCCCGAACATAAGCATCTAAGGGTCTGAACACGGGCACCTAAGGGTCTGCACATGGGCATCCACTGTCTTGTTTAAATTGATTCTTCAGTCACAGAACAACAGAAACCTAGAATACTTTACAAGATAAATCCTCAGGTATCACTTGTGCCCGGTGACTGAGCTCCGTCCTCGTCATTGCTCTGCTCGTGGACTGCTCCAGATTTCAGTCTTATGTCAGCCGAAAACAAATCAGCTTCTCTGAGAATGCTGAATGAGCCGGCAGTTCTCTGTCCTCCACCCCACATTGTGGTACAGAACACGGGCTCGTCATTTGGTAGAAGTAATAAACTGTTGCTAGACTGCTCTGTCCCCTCCAGAGTATTCTGTCTCGCCCAGACTCCTCTGTCTTTTTCAAATGTATCTGTCTCTCCTCCGGACTCCCCTGTCTCCTCCAGACCCCTCTATCCTCCCTCCAGATCCATCTGTCTCTCTCCACACCCCTCTGTCCCTCTACAGACTCCTCTGTCCTCCTCCAGACCCCTCTGTCCCTCTCCAGACTCCTCTGTCCTCCTCCAGACCCCTCTGTCCCTCTCCAGACCCCTCTGTCCTTCTCCAGACCCCTCTGTCCCTCTCCAGACCCTTCTGTCCCTCTCCAGACTCCTCTGTCCTCCTCCAGACCCCTCTGTCCCTCTCCAGACTCCTCTGTCCTCCTCCAGACCCCTCTGTCCCTCTCCAGACCCCTCTGTCCATCTTCAGACCCCTCTGTCCCTCTCCAGACCCCTCTGTCCTTCTTCAGACCCCTCTGTCCCTCTCCAGACCCCTCTGTCCTTCTCCAGAATTTCTGTCTCCCTCCAGAATTTTTCTGTCTACCTCCAGACGCCTCTATCCCCCTCCAGACACCTCTGTCCTCCCCCAGACTCCTCTGTCCTCCCCCAGACTCTTCTGTCCTCCTCCAGACTCTTCTGTCCTCCTCCAGACCTCTCGTCCTCCCCAGACTCCTCTGTCCCCCTCCAGACTCCTCTATCCCAATCCAGACTCCTCTGTTCTTCTCCAAACTCCTCTATCTCCCTCTAGACACCTCTGTCCTCCTCCAGAATCCTCTGCCCCCCCTCTGGACTTCTCTGTTGCCCTACAGACCCCTCTGTCCTCTCCCAGACTCCTCTGTCCTTCTCCAAAAACTCCTCTGTCCCCCTCAAGACTCCTCTGTCCCCCTCCAGACACCTCTGCCCCACTCTGGACTTCTCTGTTGCCCTACAGACCCCTCTGTCCTCTCCCAGACTCCTCTCCCCTCCCCAGACACCTCTGTCCTTCTCCAAACTCCTCTGTCCCCCTCAAGACTCCTCTGTCCCCCTCCAGACCCCTCTACCCCCCTCTGGACTTCTCTGTTGCCATACAGACCCCTCTGTCCTCTCCCAGACTCCCCTCCCCTCCCCAGACACCTCTGTCCTTCTCCAGACCCCTCTGTCCTCCTCCAGACCCCTCTGTCTTTCTTAATATTCTCTGTCTTCCTTCAGACTCTTCTATCCTCCTTCATACTCCTGTCTCCCTTCAGACCCCTCTGTCCCCCTCCAGATACTTCTGTTCTGTACCCTCCAGACCCCTCTGTCCTTCACCACACCCCTCTGTCCTCCTCCAGATATACTTCTGCTCTGTCCTGCGCAGTCCTTCCGTCCTCCTCCAGAACCTGTTCCCCTCCAGACTCCTCTGTCCTCCTCCAGATACTTCTGTTCTGTACCCCCCAGACCTCTCTGTCCACTCCAGACCCCTCTGTCCTCCTACAGATACTTCTGTTCTGTACCCTCCAGACCGCTCTGTCCTCCTCCAGATACTTCTGTTCTGTACCCTCCAGACCACTCTGTCCTCTTCCAGATACTTCTGTTCTGTACCCTCCAGACCCCTCTGTCCTCCTCCAGACCCCTTTGTCCTCCTCCAGATACTTGTGTTCTGTACCCCCCAGACTCCTCTGTCCTCCTCCAGATCCATCTGTCCTCCTCCAGACCCCTCTGTCCTCCTCCAGATACTTCTGTTCTGTCCTCCTCCAGAACCCTCTGGTTCCCCTCCAGACTCCTCTGTCCTCCTCCAGAACCCTCTGTCCTTCTCCAGACCGTTCTGTCCTCCTCCAGACCCCTCTGTCCTCCTCCAGATACTTCTGTTCTGTCCTTCTCCAGACCCCTCTGTCCTTCTCCAGACTCTTCTGTCCTCCTCCAGACTCTTCTGTCCTCCTCCAGACTCTTCTGTCCTCCTCCAGATCCCTCTGTCCTCCTCCAGACTCTTCTGTCCTCCTCCAGACTCTTCTGTCCTCCTCCAGACCCCTCTGTCCTCCTCCAGACCCCTCTGTTCTGTACCCTCCAGACTCCAATGCACACCAGTCTCATTCTGAAGCATGGTTCCATGGCTGCTTTTCTCCTCGGGGCCTGGACGCCTTGTAATCATTGAGAAAACTATGAATTCTAAGGTGTATGTAAAAAATAAGGCCTGAATGACTGGGATGTGAATGTCTTATGTAACGTCCAGTGTCCACAAGATGTGACATAATAACCCTCATCATCTTGTATAATATTTGCTTACATCACGTTGGAGCCTTTGGTGCAGATTATGGGCACTATTCTTCTCACCGAGGTGATGGAACCCATTATTATAACTGGAAATCATGACGATATGAGCAGAGCCTCCCCTTACCTGTATATGGGTCCCAGCTGGTGGGAAGTTCTCCTCCATGACGTGGTGCATGCGCTGGAAACTGTTTTTCCTCCAGAACTGGAAGAGGTTGAACCAGGCGTTGCGTCCGGTGCTGGGGATGGAGTGGAAAGGCAGAACTGAGCTGGTGGAGGTGACATCTGAGGTGGCTTCCTGGACCAGCGGAGCCGTGGACATACGTGACCTCCCTGTCCAGAGGAAGCTGCAAGGATCCCAAGAAGCACGTCCTACCAGACATGAGCCAACCTGTCTCAGGACTTTCTTCTCCATCCTGTGACGCTCTCTGTAGTTCTCCTCCTGCAGGGGCTCAGTCTCTCATGGCTTCTTCCGTCTACCCCAGTGACCAGGTAATTTCTGATGTTGACCCCCTTCTGTCTAATCTGATTTTCATGGGTCTCCTCTCTACTAATTCGCTCTCACAGTTGTCTTCTTCATCTCATATAGAGCAGTTATCACCAGATCTTTCCATGACTCAGAGTGCCCCCCTCCCGGATCACCCGGCCTCCCCGCCCTGACCTCCTTCAGCTCAGACCTTTGATCAGAGAACATGCTAATGATGGTTTGGGTTTAGGAGATGTCATGTTAATTAGAGGCGTTGTCCATCATCACAGAGGTGGCATCTGCCTGTGTATATAATGTGTGACCCCCCGGCTACTCTGCCCCAGCCTGCGCCTTCATAAATCACAGCAGAGCCAAGGACAGCAACCCCCATCAGAGTACCAAGCGTCTAATTGTAGAAGATACACCTAAGCCAGTAATACAGAGAAGGAGACGAGTGCCTCATGCACAGGCACATAGATCGGGTGTAGTGTATGGGCCCCTGTGTGGGAGCTGTGTGGCCCCATCCCCTGGCATGCTCACAGGCACGTCTCACATTATGACACCTGTAAATCTTCCCGTCCTTTACTTGTCTTATTTTTATTTATTTTTTAATTTTCCAGTTTGGATGCCTCCCATTTACTTGAAAGGTTTGAAAGTTCTTCAATGATAAGTGAACCTCATGGGGGGGAGGGGCGGTGTGTCACTGCTGTGACCCCTCCCCCAGTCATCTGCTTTTTCTCCATCCATGAAATATTATTGTGATAACTAGAAGACGTCATATCTCTCCGATCCTCACCTCCCAGTTCTGACATCTCCGGGGCACCTGCTAGGCCTCATTTCCTACGACTGCTCAGCACTGGGCCCAGTGGTCACCCTCCTCAGCCAGTGGAATGTGCGGGTCAAGGGTCAGAACTGAGGATGGGGGAGGATCAGGAGAAATAGCAGAAAACCGGGTCAGAAAACTGCCCACTGATGAGGAGGGGCCACCCACAGGGAGCCAAAAAAGTATGGTAAGAAAAAAAACTGACCATGGGTGGTCCTGGCAGGAAATAGAAGGGGTAATGTAGGTATGGTCTCCAGACATGATGCTGCCACCACCGGGCTTCACTGTAGGGAGGGTATTGGGCAGGAGCTCAGTGATAGGTGCTTCTCTGGTCAGTGGAAGGGTCACATGACGCGCTCCACCAATCAGCACTCCTCTGTGCTCAGTGTCAGAAGCTCACCAGGTCAGTGGGAGGGTCACATGACTGGCTCCACCAATACCTTCTAACCGTCCTGGATCCGGCAGGACAGTCCCCGACTGCAGTGGCTGCCCCAGTATGGGGGGAGGTATGTCCCGCTTCCTGGTAGCTGTCCTGCGTCTGTAGGAAGCAGAGAGCCATTGCCGGCATCGCCTACCTGCTTCATTATTCCTCCTCCTCCCCACCGGCTCTCTGCACCTCTTCTCTGTGTGCAGGCAGGGCCGGATGGCCGGTAGTCATCCTAGGCTCCACCCCCTCCACAGACCAGAGCAGCCGTTGTCCTGCTGCCGCTGCGAGGAAGAAGGTAAGTATATGGTGTTTATTTTTTAACTTTCTGTGAGGGGCACAATGTGGGCATATTACTGGGGGGCACAACATATTAATGGAGGACACAGATGGGCATATTACTGGGGGCACAATGTGGGCATACTACACAGCTGGGCATATTACTGGGGGTACAATGTGGGCATATTACCGGGGGGCACAATGTGGGCATATTACTGGGGGGCACAGCTGGGCATATTACTGGGGGCACAATGTGGGAATATTACTGGGGGCACAATGTGAGCATATTACTGGGGGGCACAGCTGGGAATAATTCTGTGAACACACAATGTGGGCATAAATACTGTGCAGTGGCATGAAGGGGAATAATTACTATGCAGGGAAGTAAGGGGACTGAGTGGGATTAGGTGTATAGTTAGGTTTTGGGCGGAGTTAGAGGCGTGGGCTAGTGCAGAAAAAATTTGCCGCGGCGCATCCCTCTTTGGTGGTTTACAAAGTTGGGAGGTATGCAATCAGGTTCTCCACAGGTCAGTGGGAGGATCACATGACGGGTTCCACCAATCAGGTGCTCCACAGGTCAGTGGGAGGATCACACGACAGGCTCCACTAATCAGGTGCTCCACAGGTCAGTGGAAGGATCACATGACGGGCTCCACCAATTTGCTCTTCATTCAGCTTAGAAGATTTGCAGGTCAGAGGTAGGATCATTGCTCCTCTGTGCTCAGTAGGGATGGTATTGGGCAGGAGCTCAGTGGCAGGTGCTTCACAGGTCAATGGGAGGGTCACATGACCGGCTCCACCAATCAGTGCTCCTCTGTGCTCAGTGTCAGAAGCTCCACAGGTCAGTGGGAGGGTCACATGACAGGCTCCCCAATCAGTGCTTCTCTGTGCTTAGTGACAGGTGCTCCACAGGTCAGTAGGAGGGTCACATGACAGGCTCCACCAATCAGTGCTTCTCTGTGCTTAGTGACAGGTGCTCCACAGGTCAGTAGGAGGGTCACATGACAGGCTCCACCGATCAGGTGCTTCACAGGTCAGTGGGAGTGTCCACCAATCAGCGCCCCTTTGTGCTCAGTGACAGAAGCTCCACAGGTCAGTGGGAGTGTAACATGACAGGCTCCACCAATCAGCACTCCTCTGTGCTCATGACAACTGCTCCACAGGTCACTGGGAGGGTCCACATGATGGGCTCCACCAATCAGCGCTCCTCTGTGCTCAGTGACAACTGCTCCACAGGTCACTGGGAGTGTCACATGACAGGGCTCCACCAACCAGCACTCCTCTGTGCTCAGTGACAACTGCTCCACAGGTCACTGGGAGGGTCACATGATGGGCTCCACCAATCAGCGCTCCTCTGTGCTCAGTGACAACTGCTCCACAGGTCACTGGGAGTGTCACATGACAGGCTCCACCAATCACCGCTCCTCTGTGCTCAGTGACAACTGCTCCACAGGTCACTGGAGGGTCACATGATAGCTCCACCAATCAGCGCCCTCTGGCTCAGTGGACAACTGCTCCACAGGAAGCTCACCAATCAGCGCTCCTCTGTGCTCAGTGACAACTGCTCCACAGGTCACTGGAGTGTCACATGACAGGCTCCACCAACCAGCACTCCTCTGTGCTCAGTGACAACTGCTCCACAGGTCACTGGGAGGGTCACATGATAGGCTCCACCAATCAGCGCTCCTCTGTGCTCAGTGACAACTGCTCCACAGGTCAGTGGGAGGGTCACATGACAGGCTCCACCAATCAGTGCTCCTCTGTGCTCAGTGACAGAAGCGTCACAGGTCAGTAGGAAGGTCACATGACCGGCTCCATCAATCAGGTGCTTCACAGGTCAATGGGAAGGTCCACCAATCAGCGCTCCTCTGTGCTCGGTGACAGAAGCTTCACAGGTTAGTGGGAGGGTCACATGACAGCTCCACTGATCAGGTGCTTCACAGGTCAGTAGGAGGGTCACATGACAGGCTCCACCAATCAGTGCTCCTCTGTGCTCAGTGACAGAAGCGTCACAGGTCAGTAGGAGGGTCACATGACAGGCTCCATCAATCAGGTGCTTCACAGTCAGTGGGAAGGTCCACCAATCAACGCTCCTCTGTGCTCGGTGACAGAAGCTTCACAGGTTAGTGGGAGGGTCACATGACAGCTCCACTGATCAGGTGCTTCACAGGTCAGTAGGAGGGTCACATGACAGGCTCCACCAATCAGTGCTCCTCTGTGCTCAGTGACAGAAGCGTCACAGGTCAGTAGGAGGGTCACATGACAGGCTCCATCAATCAGGTGCTTCACAGGTCAGTGGGAAGGTCCACCAATCAACGCTCCTCTGTGCTCGGTGACAGAAGCTTCACAGGTTAGTGGGAGGGTCACATGACAGCTCCACTGATCAGGTGCTTCAAAGGTCAGTAGGAGGGTCACATGACAGAGAGATGGGTGAGGGAGATATCCTGAAAATGGCGACTCTTCTCTGGAAGGAACTGCGAGTTCTCTACAACTACCTCCCATTAGCAGGTAAGTGACAGACCACTGAGACCAGAATCTCTTGCAGCAACCAGGCGGTATGGGCGTTTGTGTGCTAGAGTGGCCGGATGGGGGTAGTAGTACTCCCCATTGTGTCACTCCCTGGGCCAACGTGCAGTGGTTCTGGGGTTCTCCTGCCGGTTGATGGTTAAAGTGCCCTTAGTGTTAAAGGTCTTAATGTGGAAGGCAGGGTCCTGGTTGTCATGACGCCAACACTTTGCAGTGTAGTAGTAGTGCCGGAAGCAATGGTGAGGCAGTAGTGCAGCAGAACAGTTCTCTACTGAAGATTTCAAATACAATCAGGACAGTTCTTCTCATGGACCAGCAGATGTTCACAAAATGCAGGAGACACAGCTGTACGGGTCATTACTAGGCCAAGGTCTCTCTTTGAAGTAGTTTTCCTTAGGCCTCATGCACCCGGCCACAATTAGTGGTCCCCAATGCATGGTCCGTGATCCGTCCACCCCGTAAAAAATAGAACATGTTCAAGTGAATGGTCCGCATCCGTGATGCACGCTGCCGGTGCCCATGTATTGCGGACCCGCATGAGGCCTTACTCTGTGCTTCAGTAGCTGACCCTGACATAAGCATCCAGACAACACAGTGCAACCAAAGGGCGGACCTCTCACAGCAGGCAAACTCTTCTGCACCTTTTTTTAACCCCTTCAGCACACAGCCATTTTTCACCTTCCCGACCTATTTTTGCTAATCTGACAGGTGCCACTTTTTGTGGTAATAACTTTAGAACGGTTTTCCTTATCTAAGTGACTCTGAGGTTGTTTACTTGTGACACAATGTACTTCATGTTAAAGATAAATTTGAGTCGACATGTTTTACCTTTATTCATAAAAATGTGAATTTCTCTGCTTTTAAGATAGTGATTGCTCATAAAATAGTTAACATTCCCCATGTGTCTGCTTCATGTTTGCATCATTTTGTAAATGTCATATTATTTTTTTAGGATGTATGAAGTCACTTTGTGGGGCTTACATAATAGTGTTGATCGAGCACCAAAGTGCTCGGGTGCTCTGGTGCTCGTGTAGAACACTTGGTGATGCTCAGGTCTACAGAGCACCCGAGTACAATGGAAGTGAATGGGAGAACCAGAGCACTAAACCAGGCACCCACTGCTCTAAAGAGGGGAGGGCGTCTGGTTCATAGGGAAAGGTGAGAAAATGATGGAAACACCACTGAAATGGTTTGGGAACAGCATGGGGAAGATGTCTGGATGCATCTTGGACTCCAAAGTCGCTGCTGTGAACGATGTTGTCCGAGTATTACGCCACTTTTACGGAATGACAAGAATACCCCCCAAAACCGAAGATAAAATCGATTTTAGAGGAAAAATTGTTAGGAAATTACACTGAATGTCACAGGTATTTAGGATGTTCAAACATTACACAGCAGACGTAGCGCAGGGAATATCGCTGTCACTAATGGCAGAAAAAAATACACGTCAGGTATTTAGGATACACAAACGTTATACAGCAGACGCTGCGCAGGTAATCTAGCCTTGATTAGCGGCAGAAAAAAATACACTGGATGTCAGGTATTTAGGATGCACAAACGTTATGCTGCACACGCAGCACAGGTGGTGTTAAGGTCAGGCAATTCTGTGCAATTTTTGCCCCCCAAAAATATATATATTGCAGCCAGATAAAACAATAGTCCTTAAAAGGACTTTTGGGTCTTTTCAACAGAAAATCTAGCCCTGCCTAACAAATTTCTATCCCTACACTATCTGTCCCTCCTTGCAGCAGCTCTCCCTGACTAAGACTGAGCCGGGTCACATGTCACCGGGTGCTATATAGCACCCGACAACGCATTCCTGGCCAGCCAGTCACTGTAATGCCAGTAGCCAACATGGCTATGACATTACAGTGAATGCCATTACCTACCTACACGCTGATTGGCTGCGTAGAAGCCAAGAAACGTGCGGGGAGGGGACTCAAGCATGGAGCTCGAGCACACGCTGTGTTTGGCCAAACATAGCCATGCTCGAGCGAATACAGTGTTCGGCTGAGCATGCTCGCCCAACACTATTACATAGTATAAAACCCCCATAAATGACGCCTCAAATTATTCAATACTGATTTTACAAAAGCTGTTAACCCTCTACATGTTTCGCCAGAATTAAAGGAAAATGGAGGTGAAAATTCAAAATTTCACTTTTTTTTGCAGATTTAACATTTTGATCTATTTTTTCCTGTAAGTCAGCAAGGGTTAACAGCCAAAAAAACCTCAATATTTATGAGGCTGATTCTGCAGTTTACAGAAACACCCCATGTGTAGTCGTAACCTGCTGTATGGGCACTCGGCAGGGCTCAGAAGGGAAGGAGCGCCATATGGTTTTTGGAGAGGAGATTTTGCTGGAATGGTTTTTGGGCATCATGTCACATTTGAAGGCACACTAAGGTATCCCTACAGTAGAAACACCCAAATAGTGACCCCATCTTAGAAACTACACTCTTTAAGGAATTTATGGAGGCAGGGACTGACCTCTTTGATTCCACATTATTTTAATAGAATTTAGAAACACTTGGCTGTGAAAGCGAAAATCTTCATTTCTTCCAATAAAATGTTGCATAAGCCCCCTTCCCCTATTTTTAATTTTCACAAGGGGTAACAGGAGAAAAAGCACCACAAATGTTGATAACCATTTTCTCCTGAACATGGCTATGCCCCATATTTGGTTGTTAATTGCTGTCTGGGCACACAGCGGGGACCAGAAGGGAAGGAGCACTATATTATTTTTAGAGGGCAGATTTTGGTGGTTTATAGGTGCCATGTTGTCATTGATCAGCCTCTGGACATCAGTGCAGCCATTTTCGGACAACCATACATTTTTCTCTCAATGGAGCTTTATTATTGGTTCTGTGTTGGGGTTTATACATTTTCATAGCTTTTTATTTAGCTTTTTGGGAAGCAGGAGAAAGATAAAGCAGCAACTCTGCCTCTGCTTTTTGGGATTTGTTATTGCGGTGAACACCGTTCGGGAGACATGACACATTATCTTTATTCTGCTGATCAGGTGTAACGGGGAGCCAGCGGCGTGCTCCTTCCTTGCAGCGCCGCCAGCATAAAGTGTATGAGGAGGGAGGAGGAGCCAGCCTCGGACGCGGCCGGCGTCCTCGTCTCCCTAGAAACCAGGGGGCGGGGAGGACCTGTGCCGCATGCTTCACCAGTGTGGCCAGCGTCCTCCATCCCCTAGGCAACGAGCAGCAGGGGAGCTGAGCTCAGGTGTGTAAATTTGCCAGACATGGGTCATGTGACGCTGGCCATGTCACGTGACCCATCTATTGGGCCTATTTAAACAGGTACCTGCTGGCCATAGGTTGCCTGTAATTGGTCTTCATCCCTGCGATACCCCTTGTACTACGCAACCTCTTGGCTCCTGACCTCGGCTTGTGTTTGACCTTGTCCTTGTGATTCTCCTGGAACTGACGTGACCTCTTGGCTCCTGACCTCAGCTTGGTAACATTTACGTATCTGTGTTTTCTGTCTTTGCCTGTAGTTATCTCCCATTGTACCCTCTCCCTGTAAGGTCCTGCATGTACTTAAGCAAGGGACTGCAGTCCAGTTGCACCCAGTTGGTTAGGACGGACCGTTCAAGTAGGTAGGGAAAGTGGTGCGGGTGGAGCTCAGGGCTGCACAATTCCCTTCCTGTATCTTGACATCAGGAAAATTACAGAGATACCAATTTTATGTAGTTTTTTATATTTCACCAATGTTACACAAAGCATTTTTGAAAAAAAATAAAATAAAATCGGGGGAGTATGCCATATGGTCCCGGTGATTTGTCTATTTTAATCTTTTTAAGGCGTCGTTGTACTTCTTCCTGGGTCAGACAGGGCACTTTTAATGGGGAATTTACTTTTATATTCTGCATTTCATCTGACAGTTTATTTTCCTCAGTGAATACAGTGGAGAAAAAGATTTAGTAGCGTACTTTCTCCTCATCGCTCTCTGCACCTCCCCCCTCATCACTCTGTAAGGGGCCGACACCTTCAGGTTTATACTTTTTACCATTTATATAATTGAAGAACATTTTAGGGTTAGTTTTACTCTCTTTGGCGATTAATCTCTCGGTCTCTAGTTTGGCTGCTTTTATTTGTCTTTTACATATTCTATTTTTTTCCTTATAGTTTTTCGATGCTTCCTCGCTCCCCTCCTGTTTTAGTGATTTAAATGCTTTCTGTTTGTCATTTATTGCTTTTTTTACAGTTCTATTTATCCACATTGGTTTTTTCTTGTTCCTTAACCTTTTATTCCCATAAGGTCTGTACCTCTCACAATTAGATATTAGGATGCTTTTATAAATCTCCCATTTTGTGGCTGTATTTTTATTTTTGAGGACTTTGTCCCAGTTAGTTAGGTCTATGGCCTCTCTTAGTGGCTAAATTTAGCTTTTTTGAAGTTTGGTATTTTTGTTCCTCCTCTTTTGAATGACAGTTGGAAGGTTATTATATTATGGTCACTGTTTCCCAGGTGTCCCCCGACCTGCACATCTGTTGTTCTGTCAGGTCTATTGGTTAATACTAAGTCCAGTATGGCCGTCCCTCTAGTCGGGTCCTGAACCAGTTGGGAAAGGTAATTGTCTTTGGTTATTGCCCAGAACCTGTTTCCTTTATGAGATGTACAGGTTTCAGTCTTCCAGTCTATATCTGCGGAGTTCCCCCATAATAACGACCTCATTATGATTTGCCGCCTCGTCTATATCATTTAGAAGTAGATTTTCTGTGGACTCTGATATATTAGGGGGTTTATAATAAACTCCTATAGTATTT
>ONZH01003156.1:0-46030 GCA_900303285.1 Rhinella marina
CTCTCCAAGGTGTGGGACACGTTCATGGCACCCCCTCGTGCAACTTCCATCACTGCGGGGCCCGCTATCAGCAGGAGGGACAAGTATCGGCGGATGTTGCGGGAGTACCTGGCAGACCGTAACCCTGTCCTCCCCGATCCCTCGGCGTCCTACACTTACTGGGTCTCCAAGTTGGACACGTGGCTGGAACTGTCCCTGTACGCCTTGGAGGTGCTTGCCTGCCCTGCCGCCAGCGTGCTATCAGAAAGGGTGATCAGCGCAGCCGGGGGCATTATAACCGATAAGCGCAGCCGCCTGTCAACGACAGTGCCGACAGGCTGACGCTAATCAAAATGAACAGCAAGTGGATTGACCCGGACTTTGCTTCTCCAACCGTGGAAAGCAGCCAAAAGTGAAGTGCCATCTGTATGAAGTGCCATTTCCTCCTCCACCTCCTCCTCCTCCTCCTCCTTAACCACCGTAGAATTGCTCCGTAAATAAGAAAAATTTATATGTTTATGGCTCACCTCTTGGGCCTCCACAAAATGTTTAAGAGGTCTCACCTCTTGGGCCTCCTCGTAATTTTTAACAGGTCTCACCTCTTGGGCCTCCACATAATTTTTAACCGGTCTCACCTCTTGGGCCTGCACAAAATGTTTAAGAGGTCTCACCTCTTGGGCCTCCACATAATTTTTAACCGGTCTCACCTCTTGGGCCTGCACAAAATGTTTAAGAGGTCTCACCTCTTGGGCCTCCACAAAATGTTTAACAGGTCTCACCTCTTGGGCCTCCACACAATGTTTAACAGGTCTCACCTCTTGGGCTTCCACAAAATGTTTAACAGGTCTCACCTCTTGGGCCTCCACAAAATGTTTAACAGGTCTCACTTCTTGGGCCTCCACAAAATCTTTAAGAGGTCTCACCTCTTGGGCCTCCACATAATTTTTAAGAGGTGTCACCTCTTGGGCCTCCACAAAATCTTTAAGAGGGTCTCACCTCTTGGGCCTCCACATAATTTTTAAGAGGTGTCACCTCTTGGGCCTCCACAAAATCTTTAAGAGGTCTCACCTCTTGGGCCTCCACATAATTTTTAAGAGGTGTCACCTCTTGGGCCTCCACAAAATCTTTAAGAGGTCTCACCTCTTGGGCCTCCACATAATTTTTAAGAGGTCTCACCTCTTGGGCCTCCACAAAATCTTTAAGAGGTCTCACCTCTTGGGCCGCCACATAATTTTTAAGAGGTCTCACCTCTTGGGCCTCCACATAATTTTTAAGAGGTCTCACCTCTTTAGCCTCCACACAATTTTTAAGACGTCTCACCTCTTGGGCCTCCACAAAATTTTCCATGAGCCTCTGGCCAGCCCACGGCCTCTTCCTGCCTTTTGCGGTCCTACGCATCCCTCAACATCCCCACTGCTTTACCTGCTAGACATGACACTGGGCCAGGTCGGGTCACTGACATCTCAAGCGCCAACAATTTGGGCATTTTAAGGCTTCTGCATGTGTTTGAGTTGTTTTTACATTTTAAAGAAGACATGTCTGACCACATTTCACACACACACACAATGACAATTAGGGGTGGGGTCTATTTGCTTTCCCCCTTGCCTATGCCATCTGTGGTTGTCATAGGCAACGTGATTTTAAGGGGTGCAGAATTTTATCTTTTTTTTTGTCTAGTTTGGCTTGGGGTCCATGGCAATGTTGAGGAAAGAAGGTTTCCTTGTATGGTCTCACTTTACAGAGAGGTTAGATTGTCTTTGGAGTGTATTGTTGAGAGGCTGTGATAGTGGCGTAATAGTGCGACTTGGGCGCGTTATATGCACCCAGACATGCTTCCCCTGCTGTCCCAGTTGCATTCCAGCAGTGTTGGCATCCTTTTCTGAGGTTTCAGGGTGGACTTGGTGACCTCCAAGTGGTCGAATTGAGATTTCCAAGTGGCGAGCATTTTTTTCCCATAGACTTTAATGGGATTCGATATTTGGTCGAATAGTCGAATTTCGCGGTCTATTCGAATCGAATTTCGAACTTTCGAATATTTCACTACTCGCTCATGTCTAATAATAAATTCACCCTAAAGAACCCTGTAGCTAGTGACACAGGAAAGAGCCACTCCGTTCCTCCAAGAGTAAGGACGAACAGGAGACTCCAGAAGGTAAACCACAAAAGGGAAAATGTGACTTATCTTAAAGCAGATATCGCAGCAACTGGATCTCAGCCGAGATCCACACCACACACTACAAAGTAGGCAGAAAGTATAAACCGCAAGGAATACTGGGAGAGGAAGGGGTAAATAGGAGAAAGATAATTACCACAGCCGCAACAGCTGAGGGGCAGGGGTGTGGTAAACAGCAACCAAAGCAAGGAAAAAGCATGTAAAATTATGTCACTTTTGAAAGCAGCGCAGAACGTCTGATACCAGACGCAAGCCCACTCGTGACAGTAATTGTGCTACTCTATGGTATGCTGCTGCTGCTGCCTCCACGCGCTGTGTCCTAGATGCCGCTATGTCCAAATTATGTAATTGTGCCACTCTGTGGCCTACTCATGCTGCTGCCACTTCCAGGGTCTCTCTTTGTGCCCCTCTTTGGCCTACTCATGCTGCTGCCACTTCCAGGGTCTGTCATTCTGCCACTCTGTTGCCTTCCAATTTTAACGACTGCTGCTGCCACTTCCAGGGTCTTTGATTGTGCCAATCTGTGGCCTACTAATGCTGCTGCCACTTTAGGGTCTGTCATTGTGCCCCTCTTTGGCCTACTCATGCTGCTGCCACTTCCAGGGTCTGTCATTCTGCCACTCTGTCGCATTCCAATTTTAATGGCTGCTGCTGCCACTTCCAGGGTCTTTGATTGTGCCAATCTGTGGCCTACTCATGCTGCTGCCACTTTCGGGGTCTGTCATTGTGCCCCTCTTTGGCCTATTCATGCTGCTGCCACTTCCAGGGTCTGTCATTCTGCCACTCTGTGGCCTACTCATGCTGCTGTCTATTCCAGGGTCTGTCATTGTGCCCCTCCTTGGCCTACTCATGCTGCTGCCACTTCTAGGGTCTGTTATTGTGCCACTCTGTCGTCTTCCAATTTTAACGACTGCTGCTTCCACTTTCAGGTTCTTTGATTGTGCCAATCTGTGGCCTACTCATGCTGCTGCCACTTCAGGGTCTGTCATTGTGCCACTCTGTCGCCTGATGCTGCTGCTGCCACCTCCACACGTTGTCTTCTAGCTGCCGCTAGGTACAAATTATGTAATTGTGCCACTCTACGGTATGCTGCTGCTGCCTCCACACGCTGTGTCCTAGCTGCCGCTAGGTCCAAAATATGTAATTGTGCCACTCTACGGTATGCTGCTGCTGCCTCCACACGCTGTGTCCTAGCTGCCGCTAGGTCCAAATTATGTAATTGTGCCACTCTACGGTATGCTGCTGCTGCCTCTCCCAGGGTATGTCACTGTGCCATTCTGTCTCATTAAAATTAGTACGACTCCTGCTGCCTCTCCCACTCTGTAGCCTTGAAATGTATTCCACTGCTGTTGTCTAGCAGCTGCTGTTACGTTGCCACTCTGTGGCCTTGAAATTTGTTTGACTGCTGACTCTTGCAGCTTCTGTTACGGTGCCACTCTGTGGCCTTGAAATTTGTTTGACTGCTGCCTCTTGCAGCTGCTGTTATGGTACCACTCTCCTCTGCAGCAGCATGTCAGTCATAAATTTTTGTTACATTCTATAGTCCTATTCCATTATTCAACACTCAAGTACACAGGAAACCCTGTTTGTTTTGAACACTCAAATTTTTAATAGTAAACGATTCCAGCCCCCGGGACACTCAGTGAAGAGCATGGGGGAGGCGAGAGGCAGGGGCTCCCACAGGTGGTAGCTAAGCTCCCTGCAGACCGCCAGCTCGATCTCAAGATGGAACTCCGAGCTTTCTTGGCGTCTTGGGTCAATACTGACATTTTGTCACAGTCGAGGCAAAGCTGTAGCCTTCGCTGCACCTCCTCTGTTTCCATCCGCTGGCATAACCAGCCCCTATACTGATAAGAACATATGCTACAGTTGATCTTAGCCAAAAGGAAGATAATTTTTTAGTATGGTCTGCTCTTCAGGGTATGTCATCATGCCAGTCTCCGGCCTGATGCTGCTGTCGCACTTGCCGTCTCCTAGCTGCCGCTACCTCAAAGTTAGTTAATTGTGACACTCTGTGGCCTCCAAATTGTACTACTACTTCCACTGCTGCTGCCACTTCCAGGGTCTGTCATTCTGCCACTCTGTGGCCTACTCATGCTGCTACCACCTGGCCACATTGTCGTCGTGCCACTCTATAGTCTGCTGATGCTGCTGCCACTGCTATCTCCAACCTGTCTTTGGGGGCTCTGCTTGTATAAGCGTGTAGTAGAACAGGTTCTGTCGAAATGTATGTGGAATCAGTGAATTGGTGTAAAAGGCGTGTGCTTTTGGCGCTCTAGTAGTATCTTGGGCCTCTGCACGATTCTTTATAGCTGGCTCTAACATGGACTGTAAGGCTGAGTTCAGACTTAAGTATTTTGGTGAGTTTTGGCCCCTTAACTGCCCAAATACAGAAAAGTGTGCAGCGATTCTAAGAAGCCTGTTATGTGCGTGTCACACTGGCTCACAGTATTCTTCCACTACCACAGTAGAACACCGAGTGTACTCAAGCGCAATGCTGGCAAACACTGTAATGTCGATTTGTACGCTAATGCGTACGAATTTGTATGCTAATGCGTACACATTTGGACGCTAATGTGTACACATTGTGCGCAAATGCGTACAAATTCAGTTAATTAGCATACTTTTACAAGCGAATCCCCTCTTTCGAGTGGGGTGCCTGGATTAGTCCCATTGACTAACATTATGCTCGGTTGCGCGGCCAGAGCACCCGAGCATACAAGCACAGAAGTGCTCGCTCAACACTACTCCCTATGCGTTTTACTGCAAGACACAGTGTTCTACACCACTATCCAGGCTCTCTGCAGCCCGGAAGTAGCCATTTTTTAACGCGATTCACAACGAATTTATTCGGATGGAAGCAAATCTTTTCAGAAAATTAGGCGAACTAGCCGAATCGAATTTTTGAAAAATTTGCTCATCTCTAATTACTGCAAGATACCGTTCTATGCTATTGCAAAAGCAATACTGCAATAATGCCATTATTATAGTTATGTTTTTGAATGATTTGTTTAATATTATAGCAAAGCCATTTTACTGCAATAATACAATTATTATTCTTATATTATTGTATACTTTGTATATTACTGCAAGATACAATTCAGTGTTTTAGCAAAAGTAATCCTGCAACAAGGCCATTACAATACCTGTGTTATTGAGTGCATTATGAATTACTACAAGACATTTTTATTGTTATTATAAATTAAATTTACTACAAAATGGCATTATTAACATTGTAAATTGTGAATACTAGTGTGCAGTGTGTTTGAAAAAGGGGAAGGACATTTAATTGTACCCCTATTTTTAAATTACAGAAAGCAAAGAAAAAACACTTGCCATTTAGCTAATAACATTTTACAGTCTGTGTATCAAATTTATGAATTTTCATTTATAGGTATCAGAATAAAATTTCTTGAAAATGGAAGAGTGCAAAACGAAAGACCCATGTTTTGTCATCCGAGAGTCAGAATTTGGATAGCAGTTTCAGCACTAGCAATTCAGCCAGTAGTAGTAGTAATTTATTACTGGCTTTTGATCAGCGCCACAATATTATCGAGGACAAAGAAGAGATTGTGCTCTCTCCTCCTCAGTCATATCAGGATCATGTGAATATCACCTCTGAGTTTTACATAGTCCCTTAGAGCTTAAGGTCACATCATTCCTCCTGCTTCTTCTGCACCTTGCAACCCCAGAGAAGCCTTTCAATTGCCCACTCTCTGTTTTCACTGTCACCCCCTAGTTGGGTTCCTTTTTTTTCCGAAGAAGAGAAAACAAAACCCCATGTGTAGTGGAAGACACTCAAGATAGTCTCCCTCCTAATGCAGTTTGACTGCCATGAGGAAAAAATTCAGGTGAAGCAGGTGACCACATACATAGCTGTTTTGTTGTAGATGGTAGCAGTGGCACTTGTGGGCATAGTGGTGGTGGTAGGGGCAATGATAGCAACAGTGGAATGGGGGTAACATATAGAGTAGGGAATCTGGAGAGTGGGAAAAGGATCCCACAATGACATATCATAGTCTGATAAAAGTGGCATGGAGGGTGAAGACTATAATGATGATTGTATGTTAGACAGGACCTGTGAGCTGGATTGGGGTGCTGATAAGGAAGATACCTCAATGAAAGAGGGTGGTGGCTGCAGTGGCAGCAGAGACAATGCATGGATAGAACCTCCCAAAAAACTGCCAGAGATAGATTTGCTACTATTATGGTCAGTTTGGAAACTGGTGATCCCACTGATACTGTGGGTGTAGACTCAAAATGTGCCACACTTAAACCATGCTTGGCTGCTGCTAGCTCTTGGTGACTTTTTCTTGTCTTGCAGTTTTTCTCTATAGTACCAAAAGACAAAAGCATCTCCAAGTGCAAGATCTGCAAGAAAAAAAGACATGGGTGTTCAAAACATAACCACTATTGTTCTTTTGAACCATATAGAGGAACAATATTGTCCTCCCTCTCATGGTTTCATTTGCAGTACTAAGGCCACATCCATATGTACTACAGTGTCTTTGTCATAATCAGTTATTGCTTCGCCTGCTCAGACTTCTTCTCTTACGGCATTCTGTAATCAGCCATTGATAATGGAATATGTAACCAGAAAACAAACTATACAGTTAGCAATCCAGTGGTGTAAAAGCTTGACTGACCTGGCCAATTTTCTGGCTATGTAGTCATTGTCATTTTCTTAAAATTAACACTTTTGTGTGTATAAATATGGGCAACCATTCTGCTACCGTTAAAGCATCATATTTTTACTCTTGCACAGAACAAACCACTGTTTCTTATGACATGTGTTTACTTGACTTTTGGTGCAAACAAGCCATTGTCTTTTCCGAAAACACCATGAGTTTTTAAACATAACCTGCAAAATCACATAAATGTATATGATGAGGATTAAGGATATGTATGGAACAAGGTCACATGCAGAAGTCTCACTATACGTGCCAGATGTCAGGTGTATAACACAGCTGGGACCCACCCACAATGACCGGGATTGGTCATGATACCAATGCTGGTCATTTAACCCCTCAGATGCCTTTGTAGCAACTTTGGAATCTATGGGGTTAGGCAAAGGGAGAGGGATCCCTCTGCCTTCCAATCAGAGTCTCTGAAGAAAAATTGTGTGGCTCTGATCAGTTGCTATGACAGCCTGAAACCTTGTGGAGGTTTCTAGCCCTGTGATGGTTAACTGCCTAAGAAGCTATGGCTGGAGCACAACTCAGCAAGAAGTCTCTCAGAAACCTATACACTGCAATAATATTATATTAAGGGTACTAAAAGTTGACCTGTAAAAAGTAAAAAAATAATCATACTACTAGAAATTCAAATAATTCCCCTTTCCAAATTGTACATATAAAAATAAATAATAAAAAATAAACATAACCGGTTTTACTGCTTTTTAAAATGTCCAAACTAAAATCAATGTCTATCTTTCGAATGTCCTCTATAGGCAACCAAATGCCTGAACTGCACATATGTACATTTAGTGTCTGGGAAGGTTCTCATAAAGATATCAGCTCTCTAGGATATACCATTCTTGAGATATTCACAAAAAAATCCAAATAGGGCACAATCACATAACACATATTAGCTAATAGAAGCTCGCAGCTCCTTCACTTTTATCCTAACTGACCTAACTTACTTATCCTGAGGATAAGCCCTCAATATCAAAATCTCAGAAAACCCCTTTAACATCCTATTAAGAAACGTGTTTTTGTCTTCCTGATTGATAGTTACCATGTCTACTTATTATAACCAGAAACGATTTACCAGTATGTCACTCGAATTAACAATACACTAGCAGAACAAGGCTCATTTCATGTGCCTGCTCCATATGACTATACAGTAGGACATATTAAGATTATTTTTGATCTATAAACTAGCTTCTGCAAGTTATTCTAATGAAAAGATTTTATAACATATTTTTAGAATGATTTCAATAATGTCTTTAAAACAACTACTCTTTTGTTTCCTCTCAGGCAGCTTGTTTAGTCATAGTGCAGTAGAAGCTGTGCCAGGTTTTAGACTTGGTATTCTAGTCACTGTGGTGACATCATAGCTCCTATTCTGTGCTCTGCAGCCTATTCAGTTTAAGGAAGTACTTTCTTTTGTTCTGCAAAATTTCCAACCCTAGACTCTATTTCTATAAAAATTATGTTGATAGGGAAAGCACACATTTACTTTCAGGCTAAGCTTTCTATCCAGACTTTCACAGCTTGATTTCTTCCTTTCCGCATATCTGTAGGTTATATAGTTCTTAAAAGAAAAAAAGGAGGATGGTTATTACCATTTTAATATGCACAGGCAGCACCACAGGCAGATTTTTATTTAATTAAAGATTTTTGGCTGTGGTCCTAGAACAAAGTAGATTTTATCCAAATTTTTACATTTAATGAAACAAAATCCATTTCATTAGACCTATATGACAGTTTAAGGCAACAATTTAAAATCCAAGAGGATTTCCAGCAGCTGTCATCGGCAACCTTGGAAAAATAATGTCCAAAATTAACCCCTTTACATTGGATTCCGATTTTTATTGGGTCTTTAAAGTAGCATTTTCTTTATAAAATAAAAGAATTCCTATTAGAATTTGTGTACACTTGCTTTCTGCATGTTCAGTACCCTACAGTATTTTCAAAGCTACTCAGCAAAATGCATTTCTGGTGCTATGAAATAACTTTTATCTTATATAAGCAGAGAAAGAGAAAATATAAACACATTATCCATGAAATGTGAACAAAACAAAATGCTGTTCATCTGCATTTTGATTTTATTTTATAGGTGCAACAGTGATACATGATCATTACATATAGAGATGAGCAAATTTCTGAAAGATTCAATTTGGCTGATTCACCGAATTTCGTCAAGAATTTTGATTTGTTACGAATTAGTCACAAATCACTATAAATCAAGTATATCTAGGCCTCTCAGTGTGCAGGCTTGGAGGTTAACCCTTTCCCGTCTGCTGACAGTGTATATATATTGGCAGCTGGCACATGCTGGATGTCTGTTTTAAAGAGCAAACACCCAGAACTAATATCCTTCACTGGTGGTCAGGACTGCACACTTGTATGGGGCAAAATATTTAACTAAATATATCATTAATATAATGGACTAACTCTGAATATTGGTGCAGTAGAACATGATGCATATGGCGATATATTAAATCTGACTTAATACTGATGCGAAATTAAGCAACAGCTAACAAGACATTCACTATGATAAATTTTGCTCCACTGCCTAATTTAACATGGTAAAATATTTAATTGTGGCCTAATACTGATGCTATATAATGCAACAGCAAACAGAATGCATTCAGTATGATAAATTTGGCTCCACTGCACAGTTAAACAGAGCAAAATATTACACCATACTGGAATACGGACACAACGTAACTGTTTCACTAACATAAAGGATTAACTCTGAATGTGTCTGCAGTAGAACGTGCTGAACATGGCAATATATTACACCTGCCTTATATACTGCGGTACATGGAGGAAGCCTTATCAAAACTAGTATAAAGGAAAACTGGTTTTATTATCCATAGCAACCAAGTCCATCTTTCTTTTTCCAAAGATGCTTGGAAATGAAAATCGGAATCTGTTTGAGTGCTATGGGCAACTAAACTGTTTTCCCTTTACACCAGTTTAGATAAATTTACCCCACTAACTGTATGAGTAAAATATTGGCTGAACTCTTAATGTGGATGTAGTAGAACTTCATGCAAGGGTAATGTTTCCTTACAGTCTCAAAATATTCTCCCTGCACTATCCCTGCACTTGCCATCTCCAATATTCTTTCTTAAACCAGTTTTCAGCAACATTGCCCCTAGTACTTGAGCGCTTGCCACGTCTCTCCCTTTGCTAAGCTCACAGTGAAATGCTGGAGATAGCACAGAATGAGACTTTTATAGGGTTGTGACATCATAGAAGGATGGTTAACAGTGGATTGGTTAGTTGCACGATATTATAGCATTCCTCATGGGGTCATATCACATTCTCGAGCTTCTTACTTTCAATTTGTAACACATACAGCAGCCATTTTAGGAAAAACTGATTTGTTAACATTAGAGATGAGCGAGGTTTTCAAAGATTTGATTTGCCCACTTCACCAAATTTCTTCAAGAAACTCGCTTTGTGACTAGTTTTTAACAAAGTATCTTAGAACCCTGCCTGCAGTTAAACTTTAGGGAGAGTATATATGAACATAACTGTGCATTGCAGCAACATGCATAGCTAGGTCTTTCTGATAGCGAAACAGTTCCTGTATGTCTGACTGACAGGCAGGTCTCATATATGGATGTGCACATCATTGTGTAGGCCACCAACAGTCCTAGATAATCCCTAGCTAAACCAGAAGAAAAGCATTCAGCACTCTTCACACTTCACACTACAGTAAACCAGAAAATAAACATTGCATACCTCTGCAGGGGCTGTGTCCCAATGACTCTTTATTGGAATAAAATAAGGACATAGAGGCAGCACCAATAAAGTAGTGGGAAAAAAAACATTCTTTTAATCCATGATGTGGCAGTACAAACACATGCTTTTGAATCCCTTCTGTTAGCAATATAATGACTGTGTATCACTATTAGGCTTAGTTTACACCACTTTTTTGGTCAGTTATTCTCATAAGTTATTGTCAGCCTAAAGCAGGTGCATGTCAAAACTACAGAACAAGTGTAGCTCTATTCATAATACCCAATGTCAGAGTAGTCTTGCCTCCTGAATTTGGCTCACAATAAGTGATGGCCATAACTGACAAAATAACTGAAGAGCTTTACAGGTCAATGTTAGCGTCAGGTCTCATTAATTAGCATGAACAACCATACAGTGGTCAGTAGTAAAGCTATGTTCAAATCACTGTTTATTTTTCTATTCTTCTGATCCATTCAAAGAACAGCCCTAAAAAAATCAGGTCCTGTCTTTTGAGCATCTGCCTTCAAACCATCAGTATTTGGTCAGTATTTGATCAATATTTGTAAGGTAAAAACAGGAGTAAGTTTTGGACTCATTCCTGCGTTTCGCTTCCGATTCATGATAAAATCCTGATGCAAAATACTGACAGTGTATAGAGGCCTTATGGATGTTAGTGTCCCCATAACAGACTGGACAGGGTGCCAATAGCATGAAAAGTCACAGTAGTGCCAACAGTACAGAGTGGTGAGGATAGCCGCAGCATGGAAAGTAACAATAATGGCCCCAGAACAGAGTGGGGAGGTAGTGGCAACAGCAGTGGCAGTAAAAGTTCAGGATGGTGGCAGATCACAGTAGGAATAAATGGCAGTAGTGGAAGAAGGTGTGTGGCATCAGGAAGGTGGCAGCATCAGAATAGTGGCAGCAGCAAGTGTGCAGAAGTAATGGGCCATTTTTCACCATGTTCCAGTGTGGCATCTTACTTAAGTCAGATCATTACTGCCAGAATGATCTAGTCTAGGCACCGGTGTCTGGAAATCCTGGTTGATCCACACCCGATTAATCTTTATAAAGGTTAGTCTCTCAACATTTTGTGGGTTTCATTTTGTTTGTCTCTTTGGGGTAAGTATGCCATCCGCCACACTAAACATCCATTCTCATGCCACACTACTGGCCAGGCTGGAAAACTTGCCCAGGACAAACTCAGCCAGTTTCAGCCACAATTTAAGTTTGGCTGCCCAGTAGTCCAGGGGATCTTGGATTTAGGGTTACAGGGTGCCGTCCAAGTATGCCACCACCTTCTGGTTCAGGTTGTGCTCCATGTCCTTCTCATGGGTGTTTTTCAGTAGAGACTGTAGACTTAGGTTGCTGCTGATGGAGCTAGTGCTGCTCCTGTTCACCCACCCCCTCCAGTAGTCTTGACAGGGGAGTGTAAGTTCAGAGGATCCCCCTTTGTGAGGATGGGTGATGGTGGATGTAGGTAGCTACCAACCTCATAACTTTGTTATCATTCACATAGATATATTAAGGCTTTTTTTTGCTTTACAAGATTTAGTTGGCACCATTGGCACCATTTAAATATTGCATATAATGTAGCAGAGAGATAGAAAAAAGATGGAAAGGGGTGGAATTGTAAAAAAAAAAACCTCTTAAATTCTGCCATAGTTTTATCTATTTTAATACTAAAAAAATAAAAATTTTGGCTAAAAAAATGTATGGCCCTATGTGAAGGCTTATATTTTGTGAGATAATTTGTAGTTTTTATTATTTTGGAGTGTGTATGACTTTTTGATAACTTTTTTTATGCAATTCGTTTGGGAAATGAAGAAATCCATACTGGATAAATATGTTTATATTTTATAGTATAGGCATTTTAAGACATGGCAGTGCTAATGATGAGAAAAGCTTTAAAGATTTTGTTCATTTCAGGTTTGAGGAATTTATAAAAAAAATTGTTTCAGGCATAAATCAATTATAATAGCGAAAGGGAGAGTGAGAGAGACTAATACACTACTAGCTTAAAATACACCTTATGTATACTTGGCACCCTCCATAAGTAAAAGTGGTACTCCAACCAAGACCTCTTAGGCAGCCAAGCAATTTCTTTTCAAAAGAAAAGGATGTTACCCAGAAAGAGCTGGGTTCCTTTACTTTTGAAAAGAGAGTACTTTGTAGGTTTCTTTTCCAGAGAATCATTTTATGGGCATACAAGCACACAATAAAAAAAAATGTTATGAAAAAGCACTAAAAGAACAGTTTGAGATAGCAATCAAAACAAAGATAAAAAAAGTAGGGCAAAATTGATCTATGAAGAACAAGGAGATGTAATGTATAAATGTACATAATGTTGTTTTTTCATCTAGTATAACATTGTAATGTCATATTTATGCTTATTCACAGTGTTTGATGAAGGTCTATGTTGGCCGAAAACGTTAACACTAGAGATGAGCGAGCACTAAAATGCTCGGGTGCTCGTTATTCGAGTCAAATTTTTCCGGATGCTCGGGTGCTCGTTTCGAATAACGAACCCCATTGTAGTCAATGGGAGACTTGAGCATTTTTTACAGGGGACCTAAGCTCTGCATAGGGAAGGTTGCATGAAAACCTGGAAACCTCATAAAATGATGGAAACACCACGGAAATGGACAGGAAACAACAGGGGCAGCATGCATGGATGCCTCTGAGGCTGCCTAATTGTACCATTATGCCAAATTCTGGGCAACAGCCTGGTGGTGACCCTCAAGACAATTGTGCTGACCCAGACCAAGATGGGCAAGGCACATGCACTGCCATATGTTAGGAAAGCACCCAACTTGTCTGGTGCAACGAAGGTCCATCGCCGCCTGTGGGTGACACCACTGCTCATGCTGGCACTGCTGTCCTATCCCCCGCCCCACAACGCAGGCATAAGTGTCTCCCTTTCCGCACCCACCCAGTAGTCCACAGCGTACACAAAGTTCTCCCAGCACAGTGCCCAGCTCTCCCCATCCCAGACGGGCAAACACGCACCCACCACCCACCCACCCAGTCCACGGCAGACCTCCAAGCACAGTGCCCAGCTTTCCTAATTCCAGATGGGCTAAGACGCACACTGCACCCACCTATTAGTCTCCACACGTGGGTGGGTGCAGAGCCTTTTAGTGCCCCTCAAGACAATGTTTGTGTGCCAGGGCCTGGTAGTAACCCTTGAAGTTGTTGTTGGAGAGGTCGCCGGTGATCCTGAAGACAATTTTGGCTGACAGTGCAGTGGCAAGCCTCCAAAAAATCGTGGGTGAGAGCCTGGAGGTGACGCTCAGAAACAAATGGTTTAAAAAAGCATGGTGGTGCACCCCTGAATGACTGTCTGTGACTGAGATTGCCGGTGAACCCGCTAAAATTGTAGTCTAGCACACCTTGGTAGTGAACCCCTAAATTACAAAGTTTGACTGAGATTGCAGTTTATAGCTTGGCGGTGAACCCCAGAGTGGCTTGGTTAGGCTAACATAGCAGCTGAACCAACCAAAAATTTAGCCTGACACAGCATGGCGGTGACTGCAGTCCAGTGAAAAATTGTGTGGTGTGCATTACACTAGCCGAAGTCTAGAAAATATACGTTTTTTTCTCTCAGTCATATATATTATAGTGCAGTGAAAAATTCTATCGTGTGCTGCACACTAGCCGGAGTCTACAAAATATACATTTTTTCTCTCAGTTATATATCCTACAGTGCAGTGAAAAATTGTGTGTTGTGCGGTACACTAGCCGCAGTCCAAAGAAAAAGTTTTTTCTCTCAGATACATTTAATACAGTCCAGTGAAAAATTCTGTGGTGTGTGGTACACTAGCCACAGTCTATAGAATACGTTTTTGGCCTCAGATATTAATTCTACAGTTTAGTGATTACACAAAATGTTGAACCCAAGGGCTAAGGGTCAAGGACGTGGGCATCCAAGTGATGTAGGGGGGCAGAGGCCGTGGTCCTGGGCAGGGTGACACAGTACCTACTGATGAGAGAGCAGTGGAACGCCGCAGAGTTTCGCTCCCCAGCTTTATCTCGCAACTTACAGGGTCACGTTGTGCACCACTATTGAAATCACAACAGTACGAACAGGTGATGACATGGATAGCGGATAATGTGTCCAGTAATTTATCCACCACCCAGTCTTCCACGCAGTCCACCCACGATAGCCAAAGGAGTTGACCTCTGGCTCCTCCAGCTCAACCTCTTTCCCCCCAGCCTGCCCCCGCCCCATGGAAAATATGGATTCAGATACGGCCTACTCACAGGAACTCTTTTCAGGACCCTACCCAGAGACACAAACCACTGCTCAACAGCAACCAAAATTTAGAACTTTTGCAGTCTGTGGGGGATGAGAGTGTGGACTTAGTGCAAGTAGTGCGTCAAGAGGTGTCGGATGATGATGATGATAATGAGACACGGTTGTCAGACAGTGACGTGGGTTGTCAGGGCAGTAAGTCCCAGGGGGGGCAGAGTGAGGAATCGGAGGAAGAGAAGATGGATAATGAGGTGACTGACCCGAGCTGGTTTGGTAAGCCTAGTCAAGACAGTGCTTCTGAGGGGGAGGCAAGTGCAGCACCAGAACAGGTTGGAAGAGGCAGTGGGGTGGCCAGAGGGAGAAGCAGGGCCAGAGCAAAGAAAATCAGCAACTGTTTCACAGAGTGAAGCTCCCGTGCCGAGGCCTAGATGTTCGCAAGTCTGGAGGTTCTTTAAAGAAAGTGAGGATGACCGATGGACTGTGGTGTGCAACTTGTGACACACCAGGATCAGCAGGGGAGGCACCACTACCAGCCTAACCACTACCAGCATTCGCAGGCATATGAGTGCTAAACACACGACTCAATGGAACCTAGTCCGTTCACCTCCTGCGGATCACACCACTGCTCCTTCCCCGTGTCACATGCTGGCTTTGCGAGTCAACCCCCCGCCCAGGACCCCGGCACGAGCGCCTCCCGCCTACAACCACCCCTTCACCTCCATGATCCTCCACACCCTACACCAATGTGTCCCAGCGCAGCGTTCAGCTGTCTTTGTATCAGACATTGGAGCGCAAGCGCAAACGCAAATACAATTCCACCCACCCACATGAACAATCCCTAAACGTCCACATTTACAAACTGCTGAGCCTGGAGATGCTGCGCTATAGACTGGTATAGATTGAGGCTTTCCGCAACCTGATGGTGGTGGCTGTCCCTCGGTACTTAGTCCCCAGCCGCCACTATTTTTACCGATGTGCCATCCCAGCCCTACACCAGCACATGTCAGAGAACATCATCCGTGCCCTGACCAACGCGGTTACTGAGAAGATCCACTTAACCACGGACACGTTGACAAGTGCTGGCGGGCAGGGACACTATATCTCCCTGACGGCACATTGGGTTAACTTGGTGGAGGCTGGGACCGAGTCTGACCGTGTGGCCGCTCATGTAATGCCCACACCGAGGATTGCGGGGCCTACCTCGGTCACGGTTTCTCAGACTTATTATGCCTCTTTCTCCAACCCCTCCTCCTACTCTCAAATACAATCTGTGAGCACGGTGCCTTCAGTCGGTAGTTCTAGGCACAGCAGCACTGTGAGCACAAGAGCTGTTACAGGGCATCACAGCGCAGACCGATCTTTGGCTGGCGCCGCTGAAACTCAAACCAGGCATGGTTGTGTGTGACAACGGGTGTAACCTGGTGGCGGCTCTGCAACTCGGCAGGCTCACACATGTGCCATTATACACCAATACTATTTCCCAAAGTAACAACAACCCATATAAACACTGCATATAAAACCTGCCTGGCCCACGTGTTCAATCTTGTGGTTCAGCGGTTCCTCAAGACCTACCCCAATTTGTCTGATTTGCTCACCAAGGTGCGACGCATCTGTGCGCATTTCCGCAAGTCAACCACAGATGCTGCCACTCTCAGGGCAGTGCAACGGCTCTTACAACTGACAGCTCACCGACTGTTGTGCGACGTGCCCACACAATGGAATTCCACATTACACATGTTAGCCACCCTTTACCAGCAGCAAAGTACAATTCTAGACTGCCAGATGACAACTTCCACGAGAACTGGTAGTCAGGTTAGTTTGCTTCCTCAAGTCTACAATGAGGAGTGGACGTGGATGTCTGATATCTGTCAGGTGTTAAGCCACTTTGAGGAGTCAACACAGATGGTCAGCGGCGATGCCGCCATTATCAGCCTCACCATCCCTCTGCATTTTCTGCTGGAAAAGTCACTGCTCAGCATGAAGTCAGATGATTTGCGCTTGTCACAGGAGATGGGGGAAGAAGATACGTTGCTTGATAGCCAGACCACCCTCCGGTCTGTTTCTCAGTGCGTATTGGAGGATGAGGAGGATGAGGAGGAAGAGGAGGAAGAGAAGAAGACTGTTGGCGAGACTGAAGAGGGTACCTATGCTCATTCCTTCTTATCTGTTGAGCGTGTATGGGCTGAAGAGGAGGAGTTGGAGGAGGAGGAAATGGAGAGTCAGCCTATTGAGGAAAGTGAATTCTTGCATGTTGGGACTCTTGCGCACATGGCTGACTTCATGTTAGGCTGCCTTTCCCGTGACCCTTACATTTTTGACAACACTGATTACTGGGTGTTCACCCTCCTGGACCCCCGGTACAAGCAGAACTTTTCCACTCTCATTCCTTTAGAGGAGAGGAGTATGAGAGTGAATCAATATCAACAGGCCCTGGTGCACAAGCTGAAACTATCCTTTCCATCTGACAACACTAACGGCAGAGGACGTAGTTCTGTGGGCCAACTAGCGGGGGAGAGGAGGGGAGCAGGCAGCTTGTCAAGCACTGGCAGGGGAACATTCTCCAAGGCCTTTGCCAGTTTTATGGCACCCCTGCAAGACTATGTCACCCGTCCCCCAGTAGGGGGGAGCTGTTCAGAAAGATGGTGAGGGAGTACCGAGCTGACCATACCAACGTCCTGCGTGACCACTCTGCTCCATACAACTACTGGGTTGCAAAGCTGGACACGTTGCCCATACTGGCGCTGTACGCCTTGGAGGTTCTGGCCTGCCCTACAGCTAATTTTGTTGTCAGAGCGCGTCTTCAGTGCAGCTGGTGGCATCATCACTGATAAGCGTACTCGCCTGTCAACTGACAGCGCTGACAGGCTGACGATTATTGAAATGAATAAAGCCTGGATTTTACCAGAATGCAAATGTCCACCGGGGGAAATCAGCTCAACATGAAGATTCTTTTTTTATCCTCTCCTCCTCCTCTTCGCACACAAACGCTGAGCCAACAGGCAATGTTTCTGAGGGCCAACTGGCACTCTTTACAAACAATGTTTACGGAGGGCCACCTACAGGCCCTCCCTACAATAAATTTTTTAGGAGCGTCAACTACAGACACTCAAAAACAATTTTATAGGAGGGTCAACTACAGACACTCCAAAACAATTTTACAGGAGGGTCAACTATAGACACTCCAAAACAATTTTGCCGGAGGGTCAACTACAGACACTCCAAAACAATTTTTTAGGAGGGTCAACTTCAGACACTCCAAAACAAATGTTTGGGAGGCTCACCTACAGCCATTTGACTGCAATCTCAGTCTGACCAAGGCATTGGTGGTGTCACCGCCATGCTATATCAGTGTAAAATTTTATGTGCCTCACCTGCTACCTGTGTGTAACTTTGTCACTCTGGGATCACCGCCATGCTGTGTCAGTGTAAAATTGTATGTGCTTCACCTGGTACCTGAGTGTAACTTGGTCACTCTGGGTTCACCGCCATGCTGTGTCAGTGTAAAATTTTATGTGCTTCACCTGCTACCTCAACTAACTTGGTCACTTGTTGGTGTCAACACTAGAGTGCGGCTACTATACCGCACACGACAGAATTTTTCACTGCACTGTAGTATATATAATTGAGAGAAAAAAAGGAATTTTTAGGCTGTGGCTAATTTAACGCAAACCACTGCATTTTTTACTGGACTGTAGTATAAATAACTTAAAGAAAAAAATGTAGTCATAAAATGGCGGCTATGTTATCGCAAACCACTACATTTTTCACTGGACTGTAGTACATATAACTGAGAAAATACGTATTTTATAGACTGACGCTGCTGTACAGCACACTACAGAATTGTTCACTGCTCTGTAGTATATATAAATGAGAAAAAATATAGTCTTTAAATGGCGGCTATTTTACCACAAACCACTACATTTTTCACTGGACTGTAGTATATATAAATGAGAAAAAACATAGTCTTTAAATGGCAGCTATTTTACCGCAAACCACTACATTTTTCACTGGACTATAGTATATATAAATGAGAAAAAAACATGGTCTTTAAATGGCGGCTATTTTACCACAAACCACTACATTTTTCACTGGACTATAGTACATATAACTGAGAAAAAACGTATTTTATAGACTGACACTGCTGTACAGCACACTACAGAATTGTTCACTGCACTGTAGTATATATAAATGAGAAAAAAATTTAGTCTTTAAATGGCAGCTATTTTACCACAAACCACTACATTTTTTACTGGACTATAGTACATATAACTGAGAAAAAACGTAGCCTTTAAATGGCGGCTATTGTATCGCAAACCACTCCATTTTTCACTGGTCTATAGTATATAAAAATGAGAAAAAATGTGGTCTTTAAATGGCGGCTATTTTACCTCAAACCACTACATTTTTCACTGGACTGTAGTATATATAAATGAGAAAAAAACGTAGTCTTTAAATGGCGGCTATTTTACCGCAAACCACTACATTTTTCACTGGACTGTAGTACATATAACTGAAAAAAAAGTAGTCTTTAAAAGTCGGCTATTGTACCGCAAACCACTCCATTTTTCACTGGCCTGTAGTACATATAAGTGAGAGAAAATACGTATTATATAGACTGACGCTACTGTACAGCACACTACATAATTGTTCACTGCTCTGTTGTATACATAACTGAGAAAAAAAACGTATTCCCTAGACTGACGCTACTGTATAGCACACTAAATAATTGTTCACTGCACTGTAGTATACATAACTGAGAGAAAAAATGTATTCCCTAGACTGACGCTACTGTACAGCACACTAAATAATTGTTGACTGGACTGTAGTATATATAACTGAGAGAAAAAACGTATTCCCTAGACTGACGCTACTGTACAGCACACTAAATAATTGTTGACTGGACTGTAGTATATATAACTGAGAGAAAAAACGTATTCCCTAGACTGACGCTACTGTACAGTACACTACATAATTGTTCACTGGACTGTAGTGTATAGAAATGATAGAAAAAAGTATTCCGTAGACTGCACTACAGATCCTAGCAAGCCAAGGTACAGCAGCAGCACCAGCAGCAGCAAAAATGAGTACTGAGAGGACTTTGGGCAATTTCTTTTGCGTCTGTGTGGACCACGTGCTGTCCCTTCTGCCACCAGTCGCTGTGCACAGTGTGCAGCCAAGATGGCTGTAGCTGCACTACAAGTCCCAGCCAGCAGCCAGGAGGAGACCAAAAAAAGGTGATTGTAGCCCTTAGAAGGGCTTTTGGGTTCTTTGTGGGTGATTCCTGCCTAACCAAAATCTAAATTGAGGCCCTAACACTCTTCCTGACAGACAGCAGCTGTTTCCCTAATCTCATGCAGGCGACGTCTGACGCGAGCAGCGCGGGACCAGATTCTTATATTCCCAGGTCATCTGATCTGGCCAGCCAATCCTTGCTATTGACTTGTAGGGGCCCCACGTGATGCTAGGGAGTACCAAAGACTCTCCTGCATGTTGATTGGCTGAGAAAAGGCGCCTAACATGCCGGAAGAGGAAGATGCCATTTCCTCGAGGATCGCGATATGCACGTCCGAGTAGCGAGCATATGAGAATACCCTAATGCTCGAATGAGCACCAAGCTCGGAAGAGCATGTTCGCTCAGCTCTAGTTAACACTATTCTTGCCAATTGGAATAAAAGAAATGCAAATTGATATCTGTTTGCTTCAGTGCTGTTATTTTGAATACATACCACAGGGATGGGAACCCTATAACAGCAAAGCAGAGTGCCACAAAGTATTTTATATATAGGACAGACAATCTTAGCCAGATCCCCTTTCATTCATTTTCTAAACCACTTGGTTCAAGTTGGCCAATAAGCAAGAGCTAGTATTTACTATCTTGCAGACAAATACGCCGGAACAGAACAGATTACTATCATACCACGATCTCATCCAGGCTGGGATTTGCCTCTAAAATGATCTAACTGCATAAAGACATATTACTTATACTAAACACGGCTTTAAATCAAATTCAATGTTTAGTACCTGCGGTTGCAAGGTTCCCATTCTATAGATCCACTCCACCTCACACCGATTTATCCTGACCAATGGGTCTCCTTCTCGCCACTTATTATTAACTCGTTCCACTCAAGTGAATTTAAACCCACTGGGATCTTTACCATGCACTTTCTTAAAGTATAAAGGAACACTATGAGTTTCTAAACCTTGTCTAATGTTCCGAATGTTTTCCTGGACTCTAGTTTTAAGCTGTCTCATAGTCCGTTTAACATACTGGAAGCCACAGGGGCACTCCAGTAGGTAAATCACTCCTGCATGGTCACATGTAATTTCCCCTTTGATCTTAAAGCTGGAACCGTTATTGGTGGACTGAATAATTTGTGTACTCATTTTTCTATTTCCCCTTTTGTGGTTTTTGCATGGGAGGCAAAAGCCGCACCATGTGAACTTGTTCCTATGGCTTTGTAAATTTGGTGCTTTTTTACATGTATATACAATGCTGGCCAAAAGTATTGGCACCCCTGCAATTCTTTCAGATAATACTCAATTTCTTCCAGAAATTGATTGCAATCACAAATGCTTTGGTAATAATTCCAGCAGAGCATTGTAAGAAACTTATTGATGGTTACCTGAAGCGGTTGGTCGCAGTTATTTTGTCTAAAGGTTGTGTTACCAAATAGGCTGAGGGTGCCAATACTTTTGTCTGGCCCATTTTTGGAGTTTTGTGTAAAATGATCAATGATTTGACTTTTTTTTCATTCTCTTTTGTGTTTTTTCATTGCAAGCAAAATAAATGAAGATATTATTACCAAAGCATTTGTGATTGCAATCATTTTCTGGAATAAATTATCTGACAGAATTGCAGGGGTGACAATACTTTTGGCCAGCACTGTATAATAACAGGAATCACAGATCCCAAAATAGGGTCATTTTTAAGTACAGCCCAATTTTTCTTAATGGCATTTTTAATAAATCCAGCATTAGCATTAAACTGGGTGACCTTGTATTTTTGCATTCTCTTCTATGTTTTTACTGTAAATAGCCAGCTCTTCTTCTGAGTAACCCTTTTCTATAAACCGCTCCTGAATTATCTGGCTTTGTTTTCTATAGTCTTCCACATCTGTACAGTTTCAATGTATTCTTTTTAACTGTCCTTTGGGGATATTCTTCAGCCATGGATTATAATGGCAGCTTGTTGTTTTGATATATGCATTAACGTCAGATTTTTTAAAGAAAGTCCTTGTTTTTATCTGTTAATTTTCAATAAAAATGGTTAAATCCAAAAAGTTAACTGAATCTGAACTGATAGTGCTGGTAAATGACAAATTCCAGTTTTTCTCATTAATATTGGCGATAAACTTCTCCAAGCCCTGACGTTCTCCCACCCATATTAGCAGACAATCATCAATATAGCGTTTCCATAAAGTTAGGGCTCATTCAGACGGCCGTATGTTGTCCACAAAAATGCGGATCCGTTTTTTTGCAGATTACATACTGACCCATTCACTTCTATGGGCCCTTTTTTTCCATTCCATGGCTCTGCAAAACAAATGAAACATGTCCTATACTTGTCAGTGAAAATCAGGACATAGCTCCATTGAAGTCTATGGGTCCGCAAAAAAACGGACTGCTATCCGTTTTTTTGCGGACATGTTGAACTGTCCACAAAAAAAACGGATCCGTATTTTTGCGGACATCATACGGCCGTCTGAATGGGGCCTTAATCTCCTTCCCTGTTGTTCTTTACATAAAATAGGTTCAATGACCTCTTTTTCCCATAGGGCCATGAAGTTTTATGTGATGTAATGGGAGTGATGTTGAGTGGGGCAAACATCTTTATTTTAATTAGAGTTTTATGTTAGATAGGAATGGTTTTATATGTTGTTTTCTATTCAATCATACTTGGAGGAGGTTTTCCCCCACCCTAGATCTGCATAAATTAGACGCCCAGATGAAGGTGGAACATAAGCCCCTGATGAAGCAAAAGCGAAACCTAGGTCGGGCAAAGACACAAGGGTTGATGTAGCTTTATGATATGCCTTTTATCTTTCTACTTTTGTAAGTATAATAAATTATTTATTTTTCTCCTGTTGGTGGTTCTTTACTATTTGAGCAAATCTTTTGGCTTCTACAGATGGACCGAATTGGAAGCAGAAGGAATTTTTGCCGGTTTGACTCAATGTTCGGCTATAACTGAATTCATTTCCTGACTCCATTAAAATCTGGATGCCTTCTGAATACTCAGAGCAGCGCGGTCTTCTTTTTGCGTTGTTCTAAAAGATGTGTTTGGGCTCCAACATGGATAAGTACAGACCCTTGAGTTCTTTTCAACTAATTAGCATATAACATGTTTTTCAGGGGGCTACAAAGAATTGATTAGCACATAAAGGTATATATGTAAAAGACTATAGGACAGTTAAACTGCTGTCCAAGCATGTATAAACATCCCTGGTTGGTGACAGACTCCCTTTAAAAACTTAACAATAGATGTTATATAAATAACAGACTAGTTATTTATATAAAGACTAGTTCTAATCAATCTTTTCTAAGAAAACTATATATCAATCTACTAAACTACTCCCGCTATACTGTTGCAACATGCTGCTTGCAACCTGGGCTGCCTTTGTGGTGCAATAAAAAATAAATGTTTGTTCGACCCATATGATATGTTATTGCTATAGGAAAAACAAATTACATATTGGATTTGCCCGAATTACGATGTCCATATGATGGCCACAATGGCCATACCGCATATGCTTATTTAAACTTGTCTTTAAATAGTGCATTGGAATTATATTGGTTTTAAAATGTGAAATAAGATCTGTTTTCCGATGTAAAGCTACCAAATTAAAACCAAAGTCAAGAATTTCTAAAGTACTCATACATCAAGAATTAATTGCTTTACACTTCTATTTTCTATTTGATTTTAGAATATATATATGAAATGTTTTTCATTTAGAATTTGGCAGTCTCTAGTCTGCAGAATTATCAGTCCTAGTTTTTTTTGGCATCAGTATATTAGCTGAATTTAGAATATTAGCATTCTATTTAACCTAAATAGAAAGTAATTAGTCCTTTTGGTCTTTTGTATCAACGTCTATCCTCTTCAGTTCCTTTTGGATGGTTTTACTACTAAAGATAAAGTAGATTACACAGAATTTGAATAAAAATGAGAAAAATTCCTTGACATGAACTGGTGTTGCAAACAACAGCTGTGCTTATAAATTGTCATCTGTTTTAGCTAAATATATAATTCCATTTAATCTTGCTTCTTTATCATTATTTATATACCCTTCAAAGAAATTATAGGGCTGTTAACCAATTTAAGTTGTTTTATGTTCATTTAGTGTTTTAGACCATGGCCTCACATATGTTATGTTGTCTTTCTATTTTGCTGGAATATTATTGGATTTATTTTCAAATCAGTTTTAAAGATTGCATGTCACAATGTCATTCTTGGTATTATATCAAATGTTACTACTGTTAAAAAATAAACCTTGACTATATGCCTATACATATATGTTTGCAATATTGAAAGAAATATAGAAAAGCCACATAAAATGTTCTTTATAATCTTGACAATTTAGTTTCAAGAAATGTGACTCTGTTTTAGACCTTAGTGCTGTAAGAATACCTGTCATTCTATTATTAAGCTGCAGCCTGGCCACTGAAAGATGCCATTGTAATTCAAATGAAGGCCTTCTGACAGAAACAGTTCTCTCTCAGACAAGTCAGTTTGGCAAAATAGATCATAAAGCTTTAGAATGAGCTACTCCTCTCCTGTCTTGGTTCACATATTAAATTTTAACTCATTTTTAATAGATAGTTATATTAAATTCCACAAAATAGCATTTAGGTCTAGTAATAAATATGAGATTAACTTTTAATACATAAAATAGAAAATAAAGTAGAATTATCCCATATTAACAATAGAGATTATGGAAGTATTATGACCTCATTAATGCACAATAGAAAATGGGTAGAAATGTTTCATGCTCATGATATGTCAATTCTTAAAAAAAAAAACTCTTAAAACTCCTTGAAAGCAGCATCTTGTTTTAGTATTTGCACAATAATGAGAACCCAGTCTATATATAATATTAGAATATATTCTTGTGCATATTATTTGCTATTTACAAAATTAAGAAATTTAAATACAAGCAGAGAATTGTCTTTTAAAACCATATATTTTAAAGCACATACATACAGTGTCTGTGCAAAATATTCATATTATTAGGATAACCCATTGTAAATCCCATAAATAGTATTGAGCGAAGTGAGCTTCAGATCATAAATCCGAAGTTGTTTTGCTTGAAACTTTGTTCTATATGACATTCAAATGTATAGTCTCTGGCAAGGCAATTTTGTTATGCCCCAAGTCTCACGGGACTTCGGTGAATAACTTCAGGATTTGATATTTAAACTTTATAACCATTTTAAAACATGGATCCAAAGTCAGCTTTGGTACAGAGGTAACACTCGGTACCAAAGCCGTCTTTGTAGCCATGTTTTAAAATGGTTTTAAAGTTTAAAAATAAAATCTTGAAGTTATACACCACAGTCTTGCGAGACTTGTTGAATAACTTCACCTCGCCAGAGCCCATACATTTTAATGTTATACGAAGTTTGGAACAAATCAAGTTTGGATCTAGAATCCAAAGCTTGATTCACTTAATACTACATTTATTTAATGTTTTCTGTTGCAACCTATCATGGAGGTGCAAAAGGGACAGCAGATGTTCATCAATATCAGTTCGGTAGGAGCTGAATTCCGGCACCCCCATGATCAGCTGTTTGAACAGGAGGTAGAGATTAAAATAGGTAATCCTTCACTGGCAGAAGCCAGGGCAGTTGTTATAAGTGTGGTTATGTCCATACTTAACACTTCTACTTTAAAAATTGAATTATCTACCCATGAAAAACCATATATGAACAATAATCAGCCATATAATAATAATCAGCCATAATAATATCAATAATCAGCCATAATAATAATTGAAAATTATGTTAAAAGAACATCATCCTAATTTTCCTTCAATTATAGTAGAGCATGTTCACTGTAGTTTATGCATATACAAAATGGCTCTTATTTTCTGAACAAATATTTTATTTTTAACACTAGTTTAGCACTAATCTTTAAAAATACAAGACTAATCTTAAAAAGCAGTTGAAGAGTTTTTAGGGAAAGGGGTAAATTGGTAAGTTTAAATACTGCTGAACGCTTTTATATCTAAGGGTGTTCTCACTATAATTTGTGCATCTTAATTAGTTGCCATAATTCATGAAAAGTTCTCTATCTATGCATTGAATCAACTAAAACTGAAAGAAAATTACAATGACAGCAAAATTTAAAAGTATGTCGGTACTAGAATTGGTGAAATTGCATAACAATTATATGAATTCCTCAAGATAGTCTTGTTCCTTTGCTTTTAAAAGTAAAATAATGAAGCAACCTCAAAACTAGGGAATAGTACATTCTTACTACCCAAATTCCACCTAATAAAACTGTATTACTTGTACGTACATGTATTACGTACGAGGCAGTGAAGCAGGTATGTGTAACATCGGATCTTATTTCCCATTAGCTACTGCTTACTATTATGCATTTTGGTGAGGCTCCCTCCCATTGTACAATTGTGCATGGGATATGTTAGAAGCCTCAGACTGGCACCTTAAGTAGCTGGGTTGTTTGGGTTTTCCAATAATTTATTACTTCCTCCTTCACTGCCTAGTTTTGGATTATTGTTATGCCTGATGTGTTAGTACATCATCACCGATTAATGTGTGTTGATTCATGTGGTTTTATATGATTTTTAGATTTGTATTTTCAATAAAGTATTTGGATTTACTGGCTATTCCCCGTTTTTTCTTGTTGGTAGTTTTGGTCTGGATCTTTGGACGGGACGGTACAATTTATAGCTCGTACGTGTTTGTATTACAAGAAGGAGAGTGATGGGGTGCTACGCCAGATGACCTGGCCTCCACAGTCACCAGACCTGAACCCAATCGAGATGCTTTGGGGTGAGCTGGACCACAGAGTGAAGGTAAAAGGGCCAACAAGTGCTAAGCATCTCTGGGAACTCCTTCAAGACTGTTGGAATACCATTTCAGGTGACTACCTCTTGAAGCTCATCAAGAGAATGCCAAGAGTGTGCAAAGCAGTTATCAAAGCAAATTGGCTACTTTGAAGAACCTAGAATACAAGACATATTTTCAGTTGTTTCAAACTTTTTTGTTAAGTATATAATTCCACATGTGTTAATTCATAGTTTTGATGCCTTCGGTGTGAATCTACAATTTTCATGGTCATGAAAATACAGAAAACTCTTTGAATGAGAAGGTGTGTCCAAACTTTTGGTCTGTACTGTATATATTTATACCATGTTAGCCAGTAAATATTAAATAAGACCGCTCTGTAACACTAGATTACAGTAACTTTTTGACTAACAAAAGCAGTTAAATATCAGTGTGAACGCACCACAAACAGTAGAATAAGTGTGTTACCCCACTTGGTGATTCAGGGCCAAATAGAATTGCTTATCTATTAATCAATGTGGACAAACAACAAACAGTAGAATGAGATAGGTCTGTCACCCCACTTTGTGAATGAAGGCCTAATAGAATTGCTCATCTATTAATCAATGTGTCTATCTATAACAGAACAGATTAAGTATTAATGGCACAGCAGGTGAACTAAGTAAATGTGCCTATATATTAGACTACCTGTTGACAATAAGCCTGATGCAAAGTAAGTTTATGTATAACAGAACAGATTAAGTATGAATGGCATAGCATGTGAACAGGATGTACAGGGCAATTAAACTCAGCTTGCACTGTCCCTATAGTCTTTCTATGCTCTCCCTATACTCTACCTACGGTGTCTAAAAACTCTCCCTATGATCTCCATATACTTTCTATGCACTGTTCCTGCACTCTCCCTTTCCAATATTCTATAATTAAAAGTTCTCTGAAACAGTGTCCCTAGCTCTTGACACTTCTCTCCCTATGATCAGCTCAAATTAAAATGGTGGTGACCACACGTGATGAGGTTTTGTTTAGGGCTGTGAAATCATAGGAGATGGCCATCTGTGGATTGGCTGGCTGCATAGCATTAAGGGTCATTTCGGGTTTCCAGGCTTATTACTTCCACTTTTAAAACGTGTAGCTGCCATTTTAGAAAAAAAATATTTGTTACCAGAAAGCGTAAGGAAATGCTGATTTGGTATGTATCAAATTTTTCCGAAACTATAGATTGAATTCCACTTTGGATGCTTTGATTCATTCATTTTTTAATTTATTTTCAGTGTCAAGAGAAGATAAATTTGATGTCAAACACCTCTTGCAGTGGCTTATATTCTGCCAAAAGGTTTGGGTTCTGAATTTCAATTTGCCTGATCCTAGTGTATTTCTTGGTACTAGCTTGAAAAATGTTTTTGAAGGTTGAAACATTATGCTGCTTTTTTATAAGCTGGAAAATTGCTTAGTTTTACTGAAGTTTTGGTCTCTTGGACGTCTATTTACTGTTTACAATACAAGTTTTTAATTCATATAGGTTTTGCTTTTATTACTAGAAAAAATGTAAATTTATTATCAGATGTAGGGGTGAGCCAAGCAAAGCTTTCAAAGCAGAATGTAGTCCAAATATTAGGAAAACTTTCATGACAAATCCTCATTTCTTCCCACTTCATGGTAACAAATTATTTTTTTCTTAAATTGACAGCTGCACATGTTACAAAGTGAAAGCAAGAAGCCCTGGAATGCAAGGTCACCCATAAAGCCATGCATAATGCCAGCCAATCGCAGACAGCCATCCCTTGTGATGTCATAGCCTTATAAAACCCTTATCTTGCTCAATCTCCTCCATTGTCCCATGAGCTGAGCATAGGGAGAGACATGGCAAAACGCTCATGCGCTAAGGACAGTACTGCTGAAAACAATTAATAGACGAAAATTGGAGAGGGAGAGTGCAGGGAAACTTTTTCTGCATCAGTTTTATTAATTTATTTATATATTTACTTATTCTTACATCAGCCTTAAACAAAAATATGTAATTCAATACCCATAAGATGGAAGCCTTTATTATTCCTGTGCCAGTGTGCCAACCAATACCATCCAGTCTGTGCCCATTAGGGGGGACAGGTCTTAATGATGACCGTCCTAATCTTTTGCTGACTTTACTTCTACCAAATCATGCTTCAAAATCTCCATTTCCTACAAAAGTCAACAAGATGCAGAGAAAGGAGGAGCTGGAAGTTCCTGATGACATATTTTCATCAATATTAGAGGATATGGAAAAAGAGACAAAGCATATGGCAGAAGAAGGGCTGTCATCTGTAGGGCAAGAGGGTGCTGGACTTGGAGAAGTGGATATGCCAGAGCTAATTAATATTTACTGTTTACTGTCAAATAACTTGCAGAAGATTGCAAGCAAGAATAGTTATAATACGCCAACTTAACCAAACAAACCCCATACCAGCAACAGCTCCTGTTTACAGGTGCATTAAAGGTGTCACATGGCCATTAACAATGAAGTCCAATTATACAGTGTGGTCTTCATTATGAAATAAAAGGCAACTGTGGACTATTTGGCTAAGGAACACCAAACCTACTTCCCCTTCTAAAGTACCATTAACCCATATACATAAAAAAAAATGCAGAAACCAATAAGAGTATATGTAGTTAAATAATGAATCACTAAGTAATCACACCGTTAACATGATTATACCATTAAATTTTATTAAACATATATTGACAACATGATTGGCATACACAGACTAGTTAAAAAGATTAAAAACAACACTGTTATGGTGGCTGGACAAACATAAAGTGCAAAGTAACAGGATGGTATTAGAACCACAGCATAAGAGTGTAGCTGTGGAAGTATATTGCCGTCAGCTTTCTCAAAGGGGTCTGTAAAAGCTGACGGCAAAACGTGTTTTTAGTACAATTTATATACTTCCACAGCTACACTCTTATGCTATGGTTCTAATACCATCCTATTATTTTACACGTTATGTTTATTCCGTTGTCTGGCCACCACAATTGTGTTGTTTTTAATCTTTTTAAAGGGAGTCTATCACCTGTTTTTCACCAATGGACATGGAATACAGACACAGAGTACACATAGGTATTTTTGGGATATGTTTGCAATCTTCTGTGGGGCAGTGCTGTTAGTTATATAGGTGAAAAACAGGTGAAAGACTCCCTTTAAATAGTCTGTGTGCGAATCATGTCATCAATATATGTCTAATAAAATGTAATGGTATAATTATCTTAACGGTGTGATTCATTATTTAACTACATATACTGTAATTGGTTTCTGTATTTCGCTACGTGGTTCTTCACCACAGCATGGCTGCAACCCTTAGCCATGCAAATTATTTCAGAACAAATCTAATTTCTTGGCAAACCTTGGTGAAGATGTTCTCATATTAGGAGCAGCTCAACTATTTAAGTTATATAAAATCAGCATGTTCCATAAGGAAGATAAGGTCAAAAGGCTTGTTCACTAATGGTCTAAAATCAGTAGACGCTTTGGTTAGTTTAATTAAACTACACAGCTTGTAGGAGAGATTAACATTCATCATAGTACTTACCATTTCAGGTATACTGAAAAGATGTTATAGTTAGAGTTGAGCGAACGTGCTCGTAACGAGCACTGTACTGCTCGGATCCCCTGCGCTCCGCTGTGTAGCCATCCGGATCCATCCTCCTCACCCGACTGCAAGTCAGTGGGGACGGATCCGTTTGGTATGACACACTCGTGTGTCATACCAAACGGATCCGCCCCATTGACTTACAGTCAGGTGAGGACGGATCCGGATGCCTGCGGCCATGTGAGCGCAGGGGATCCGAGCACTACAGTGCTCGTTACGAGCACGTTCGCTCAACTCTAGTTATAGTTAAATCTCAGATATTTTACATATTCCTTACCAGTAAGCAGCGTGATGCTAATCTCTAAGCCCCACAGAAGCATTTGTCCTACTCTATACAATAAATTATTATTAGGAATTTAGAAATTCAGAATTCAGAAAGTTACTACCAGCCACTTAGTAATATGTTGTTATTATCCATATTGCCTCCTTTGCTGGCTGGATTCATTTTTCGATCACATCATACACTACTCGTTTAGCCACATAAGCATGTGTCCTACTCTACACATTAAATTATTAGTAGTAATTCAGAAATATAAAAGCAATTACATGCATTTATATTTGCCTTTCATTAAAAGGGTTTTCCAGCCCCATGATATTTTTGGGAAACAGCTGACAATTGTACAAAATAATAAAGAGAGATATTCAAATTTCTAATCTTTTGATGCTTACCTATTCCCCTGTAGGCTTTTTATCCAGCTCCTATAATGTTATGTCATCTGAGCATATGATTTCTGTAACCATTTACTAGTATCAACAGTAAAGTTGGTAATGTTGGTACTGTGGCCTAGATCAGTTGAGGACCAAGAAAGCAAAAAAAAAAAAAATTTAAAATTTAAAATTATTCAAATCTCTGCACTGACTTCATCTCTAGAAAATGTATTTTAGTCATCACTGGATCCCTGTGTATTTTGACAAATCATGTGTTTAAAAAAAAAGATCAAAATACAGAAACTAAAGAAATAAAATGAACAAGCAAATTACAATTCATGCTCACCTAACTGCATCATTTTATAATTAAAAAAGAACAGATTATCAATTTCAAAACTATCCGACTTTCAATCTTATTTCACTTCAAGATGTGTTCAAAAGAGAAAAAAATATTTCTGAAATTAACACAGAAGTTCTAAGTGCTCATGTTTGAAGTATGTTGAATAAGAAACTTAAAAAATATCTTTAATGTTTTTTGGTAGATTTCTTTCTATTTTAATTGCTTTCTGCATCTCAATTTCTGAAAGCAATCTTTGATCATGAATTTAATTTCTAGCACTGGGAAGCAGCCTATTGTAGTTATGCAAGAATGAGCACAATTTCTTCTTAGGCTGAGGCTACACCAATAATGTTACAAGATTGAAGTTAACTACTGCAACACACAGAAGTGCACTAAATTGCATGTAACTTGATGTATTCCTTTGGACAACAGCTATGTGTGTCCCCACGGTCCCGGCCACCAGAGAGGCTGACACTTTTTCCTTTAGTGTGCAAGCACGACCACCACTGATGGATTGCAGGGTGGTCGTAACAATGGAAATGAGCAGTATTTAAATCATAAATATAGTTCAATCTAAAAAGGAAATTATAATGTGATTCTGAAGCTTTAGAGCAGTGAGTAGCTTTTTTCATAATAAACTCATCATGTTTTGAAATAGTCAAACTACACAATAATTTTGAATTGTTTAAATATTTTATACTATGTTACTGATAACTTACTATTACATTTTTAAACACATTCAGTATTTTTTTTATTAAACAAAACAGATAGTACTTATAGGATAGGAGCTTTTGAAATAACCCTACATTTTTTTAGGTCTACCAGAAACTAGCTGAATTTGCGGTCCCTACCTCAGACAGCAAATATTATTATAAAAGGGATGGTTCAAAAATTACCAAGTAAACAAAGATATGTTGAAGCCCAAAATTTTTTTAATTAAGTTGTTATGTCTTATCCAATTTAAGACTGCAACAAAGATAGCATCCCTCTTTTTATATTAACACATTGATACATATAATAAACTTGTTATGGTACAATCACATGCTTTACTAACTATAGTAGAAATTGTTATTGCCACAGTTTTATCATAGCATATGTACATAGGTTCATATAATTCAAGAAGAATAAAACAATTGCTTTAGATAACTAGCATGGCATATTATTGATTAGTTTTGTTTTTATGGTGTGATTAGTAATAAAATGTATCTAAAATGTACAGTCCAATTCATCATGTTAGCCACTTTATATTATTTATCTTTACTGTCCAAATGAACTCATGTTCTAGGAAAAATAGAAGATTTCCATGTCAACTCTTTGCCAGTGGTCTGAGAGCCAAAAGTATAGGAATGCCTATGGTTAAAGAAAACATCTGGGATAAAAGGATGTGTATTCATTTAATTGCAGTGTTGAATCACAAATGGAATGTCAGCCATTCTTAATGTATTTAGGATGATATCCCACTGCTGGCAGATGAAGAGTACTGACAATCTCCAATGAGGAATATTTTCCTTTAGTGAATGTAGCAGTCTGTAGTAGTCAAGATATCTGATTACTGGAGTTCAGTTGATCAGGTGACAGTATCTGTCCTTGTGCTGAGATTAGAAATTTAGCAAATCTGTTAAGCAGACAATTTGGTGTTAAGGCATGTTGACACAAGCATTTTTGTTGACACATAAATAAAAAATATACATATTTTTATGGATTTAACCCCTTGAGGACAGAGCCCATTTTGGCCTTAATGTCTGGGCCAAATTTTTGAATTCTGACATGTGTCACTTTATGTGGTAATAACTTTGGAACGCTTTTACTTATCCAGGCCATTCTGAGATTGTTTTCTCGTGACACATTGTACTTCATGACAGTCATAAATTTGAGTCAATATATTTCACCCTTATTTATGAAAAAATCCCAAATTTACCAAAAATTCTGAAAAATTTCCAAATTTCCAAATTTCAATTTCTCTACTTTCAAAATACACCGTAATACCTCCAAAAATAGTTATTATTTTACATTCCCCATATGTCTACTTTATGTTGGCATCATTTTGTAAACGTCATTTTACTTTTTTAGGACGTTAGGAGGCTTAGAAGTTTAAAAAGCCATTTTTCAAATTTTCACCAAATTTTCCAAAACCATTTTTTTTTAGCACCAATGCAGATATAAAGTGATTTTGAGGGGCTTACATAATGAAACCCACCATAAATGACCCCATTTTAGAAACTACACCCCTCAAATTATAAAAAACTGCTGTTACAAACTTTGTTAACCCTTGAGGTGTTCCACAAGAATTAATGGAAAATGGAGGTGAAATTTCAAAATTTCACTTTTTTCGTAGATTATTCATGTTAATATTTTTTTTCTTGCAACATAGCAAGGGTTAACAGCAAACTAAACCTCAATTTACATTGCTCTGATTCTGCAGTTTACAGAAATACCCCATATGTGGTGGTAAACGTCTCTATGGGTTTGTGGCAGTGGTCAGAAGGAAAGGAGCGCCATGCGGATTTTGGAGGCAAAATTTGCTAGAATAGTTTTTAGGCACCATTTTGTAATTGAGAGACCCTGACGTACCCCTACAGTGGAAACCCTCATAAAGTGACCCAATTTTTGAAACTACACCCTTCAAAGAATATATTAAGGGGGGTACTGACCACTTTGACCCCCTAAGCATTTTACGGAATTTGGAAACACTTGGCTGTGAAATTGAAATTTTTTTTTCTTCCAATAAAATGTTGCTTTAGCCCCAATTTTTTTTATTTGCATAAGGGGTAACAGGAGAAAAGCCCCCCCCATAATTTGTTACCCATTTTCTCCTGAATACGGCAACACCCCATATGTGGTGGTAAAGTGCTGTGGGGGCACATGGCAGGACTCAGAACAGAAGGAGCGCCATATGGATTTTACAACACAGATTTTGATGGAGTGGTTTGCGGGAGCCATTGATTTTTATTTTTTTGAGCTATTGTCTTATGTGGGGGCTCATTTTTTGCAGGATGAGGTGAGGTTTTCATTGGTACCATTTTGGGGTAAATACGCCTTTTTGATCGCCTGCTATTACACTTTTTGTGAGGGAAGAGAGAAAAAAATGGCTATTTTGGCATAGTTTTTTTTAAAAAAATTTTACAGCATTCGCCTGGGGGGCCATCTCATGTAATATTTTTATAGAGCAGGTTGTTACGGACGCGACGATACCCAATATGTCCAACTTTTTTATTGTTGGAAGGTTTTACACATTAGATGCATTTTTGAACAGAATAAAATCTTTTTTTTGTGTTGCCATTTTCAGAGAGCCATATTTTTTTCAGCTTTCAGGCGATTGTCTCAGGTAGGGTACCGTTTTTGCGGAACAAGATGGCGGTTTGATTGATACCATATTGGGGTAAATACGCCTTTTTGATCGCCTGCTATTACACTTTTTGTGAGGGAAGAAGGGAAAAAATGGCTATTTTGGCATAGTTTTTTTTAAATTTTTTTATAGCATTACCCTGGGGGGCCATCTCATGTAATATTTTTATAGAGCAGGTTGTTACGGACGCGACGATACCCAATATGTCCAACTTTTTTATTGTTGGAAAGTTTTACACATTAGATGCATTTTTGAACAAAATAAAATCTTTTTTTTGTGTTGCCATTTTCAGAGAGCCATATTTTTTTCAGTTTTCAGGCGATTGTCTCAGGTAGGGTACCGTTTTTGCGGGACAAGATGGCGGTTTGATTGATACCATTTTGGGGTAAATACGCCTTTTTGATCGCCTGCTATTACACTTTTTGTGAGGGAAGAAGGGAAAAAATGGCTATTTTGGCATAGTTTTTTTTTTATTTTTTTTATAGTATTACCCTGGGGGGCCATCTCATGTAATATTTTTATAGAGCAGGTTGTTACGGACGCGACGATACCCAATATGTCCAACTTTTTTATTGTTGGAAAGTTTTACACATTAGATGCATTTTTGAACAAAATAAAATCTTTTTTTTGTGTTGCCATTTTCAGAGAGCCATATTTTTTTCAGTTTTCAGGCGATTGTCTCAGGTAGGGTACCGTTTTTGCGGGACAAGATGGCGGTTTGATTGATACCATTTTGGGGTAAATACGCCTTTTTGATCGCCTGCTATTACACTTTTTGTGAGGGAAGAGGGGAAAAAAATGGCTATTTTGGCATAGTTTTTTTAAAAAATTTTTTATAGCATTCGCCTGGGGGGCCATCTCATGTAATATTTTTATAGAGCGGGTTGTTACGGACGTGGCGATACCTAACATGTTTATATATAGTGTTTTCTTTATTTTTAATGAATTAAAATGGGGAAAAAAATTGATTTTTTTAAACTTTTTGTTTTACTTTTTTTTTACCACTTTTTTTTTTACACTTTTTTTTTTTTTTACACTTTTTTCACTCAGACCCACTTGGTTCTTGAAGAACCAGTGGGTCTGAGGGCTGTATAATACACTGCAGTACACTGTATAGTGTACTGCAGTGCATTTTCATTCATTGTAAGACTGATCAAGCTCCTGCCTTTAGCAGGAGCTTGAACAGGCTTACCTCTACCATGGCAAGCCATGGCAAGCGTCTGGTTGCCATGGTAACCATCGGGACGCTGCCACAGCAGAGCAGCGTCCCGATGGGAGGGAGGGAGCTCTCTCCCTCTCACTGGCCACACCATCGGAGCGCTGCTGCAGCTCCCGATGGGGGAGGGAGGGAGCGCCCTCCCTGTTAACCCTTCCATGCCGTGGTCCTTATGGACCGCGGCATGGAAGGGGTTAAACGGCCGACATCGCTGCCAGCAGCGATGCCGGCCATTTGAAGCAGACTGTCAGCTGTATGCTGACACTCTGCTTCCACCGCTCGGCCATCCTGAAAATTGGGGGGGGGGGGGCAAATTAAAAATCATAATATGGGAAAGGAGGGGGGGGAAGGATCGGGGGCACCCGGGGCATAATTACCTTCATTAGCAGGATCTGATCCCCTGCAGTCTCGGACTGCGGGGAATCAGATCCTTACAGCCAGCCCCTGCATCGCCGTGATTGGCTAGTCTGCACAGACTAGCCAATCACAGCAATCGCCTTTATGGGGGGGGAACGGCTCCCCCCGAGGGCTTTACTGTGGATGGCTGGCTGTGTTTAACAGCCGCCATCACAGCATGTAAACCCCCCTGCACTGCGCAGGGGGGGATTACATTCAGGACGTACCGGTACGGCCTGTTGCGCGAACTACCTCGTGCTCAGGACGTACCGGTACGTCCTATGTCGCCAAGGGGTTAAATAGTTTTTATTAATAATATGGGGACCTTAACTAGTTCTAGAGAAGGTATTTATAAGCCAATTCAAACTGATACCTTCATTTATTTGTTATCCAATGATTGAACAAACTCACGGACAAAAGTGATCTTAAGAGGCAGAAAATGCTCAAAACCCCATATGCTGTTGCGCATTTCTAACCGAGGGAACAAATCCTGCACATTTGATCCATTGATAACAGCAATCCCCAGCAAAAATGCATATAATGGAGGATGCCTGCAGCAGACCACATGTACCACAAAGACATCCTACACAGGATAACCAAATGTGCATATGTGACAAACTATATAAAACAGCAATTCACGAAAAATGGTGCACTACAACAGTAAATGCAATTGACATTATATGGCTAAACCCTTACACTGATGTTAAAATTAGACTTTTGCCAATATATTCTTATATCAAGAACATACCGGAGCCCGCGCACCTCATCAAGGTATCTCAAAGTGGCACAGGACCCAACGCTAGCCCTATATGCCATATGGGCAATTACAGAAAGTCAGACACACACTTTATGTCCCTATCTGAAATTGTCCATACAGCATGTAGGGTTAGTGTTAAGTTCCGTGCCACTTTGAGATACCTTGACAAGGTGCGCAGGCTCCGGTATGTTCTTGATATAAGAATATATTGGAGAAAGTCTCATTTTAACATCAGTGTAAAGGTTTCGCCATATCTTGTCAATTTCATTTGCCATTGTAGTGCACCATTTTTTGTGAATTGCTGTCTTATACAATGATTGCTCAAATGTCTAAAAAAAAAGAAAAAAAGGATTAGTATTAGAGATGAGCGAGCACTAAAATGCTCGGGTGCTCGTTATTCGAGTCGAACTTTTCCCGATGCTTGGGTGCTCGTTTCGAGTAACGAACCCCATTGAAGTCAATGGGAGACTCGAGCATTTTTTGCAGGGGACCAAGGCTCTGCCTAGGGAAGGCTGGGTGAAAACCTGGAAACCTCAGAAAATGATGGAAACACCACGGAAATGGACAGGAAACAGCAGGGGCAGCATGCATGGATGCCTCTGAGGCTGCCTAATCCCACCATTACCCCAAATTCTCAGGCAACAGCCTGGTGGTGACCCTCATGGCAATTGTGCTCACCCAGACCAAGAAAGGCGAGGCAAATACCCATCACATGTTAGGGAAGCACCCAACTAGGTGCAACGAAGGTCCATCACCGCCTGCAGGTGACACCACTGCTCATGCTGGCACTGCAGCTAAAATCAAGTTTAGTATCTGTTCTTATCAGTTGCTGTGGCTGTTGGATGTATAGTGGTGAGCATAGCTGCTTCCCAAGCATCTAAAAAATAAATCAGTACAATATCTAATACGTCCCCCTACCCGGGTAAATTGTTTGGAGAGAGGGCCTGTAGGTGGGGGGGGGAAGGAGGTTTCGCTGGAAGAGCCAGAGGAGTGCCCCCTGGGCTAGTGTGTGTGGTGATGACAACAGCCAGAATGGATTTGGAGAAACTGTTGCATCAACCGGTATGGTATTGGTTCTTCTCAGTTTAATACCGTATACGTCCCCTATCTTGGGACCTTATATTTTATGGATTTTTCGACCACGGAAAACGGAAAAAGAGCTTGCTCTGGCCAGGGGAGTGTCTTTCCTACTGCAGCTAAGGGAACGTGTCCATGCGCTGCCTATCACAGGTCAGGAGGCAATTAAAAGAAGAAACAAAAAAAACATCAGTACAATATCTAATACGTCCCCTATCCGGGTAAATTATTTGTAGAGAGGGCCTGTAGGTGGGGGGCAGGCTGGGGGGAAGGAGGTTTCGCTGGAAGAGCCAGAGGAGTGCCCCCTGGGCTAGCGTGTGTGGTGATGACAACAGCCAGAATGGATTTGGAGAAACTGTTGCATCAACCGGTATGGTATCGGTTCTTCTCAGTTTAATACCGTATACGTCCCCTATCTTGGGACCTTATATTTTATGGATTTTTCGACCACGGAAAACGGAAAAAGAGCTTGCTCTGGCCAGGGGAGTGTCTTTCCTACTGCAGCTAAGGGAACGTGTCCATGCGCTGCCTATCACAGGTCAGGAGGCAATTAAAAGAAGAAACAAAAAAAACATCAGTACAATATCTAATACGTCCCCTATCCGGGTAAATTGTTTGTAGAGAGGGCCTGTAGGTGGGGGGCAGGCTGGGGGGAAGGAGGTTTGGCTGGAACAGCCAGAGGAGTGCCCCCTTGGCTAGCGTGTGTGGTGGTGACAACAACCAGATGTAGTTACAATGACGACACAGGACCCCAACTTAAAAATTTAGAATCAACCGGTACAGTCGTAAAATCTGAGATTGATCAATTGTGGTATGTCTTCTATGTATACTACTCAGTTTAATACCGTATATGGCAGCTATCTGGAAAAATAGTTTGTAGAGAGAGAGAGAAAGATAGGACAAAGAAATAAATTGTTTGTAGAGAGGGCCTGTAGGTGTGGGGCAGGCTGGGGGGAAGGAGGTTTCGCTGGAAGAGCCAGAGGAGTGCCCCCTGGGCTAGCGTGTGTGGTGGTGACAACAGCCGGGTGTAGTTAGAATGACGACGCAGGACGCCAACTTAAAAATTTAGCATCAACCGGTACAGTCGTAAATTATGAGATTGATCAAGTGTGGTATGTCTTCTATGTATACTACTCAGTTTAATACTGTATATGGCAGCCATCTGGAAAAATAGTTTGTAGAGAGAGAGAGAAAGATAGGACAAAGAAATAAATTGTTTGTAGAGAGGGCCTGTAGGTATGGGGCAGGCTGGGGGGAAGGAGGTTTCGCTGGAAGAGCCAGAGGAGTGCCCCCTGGGCTAGCGTGTGTGGTGGTGACAACAGCCGGGTGTAGTTAGAATGACGACGCAGGACGCCAACTTAAAAATTTAGCATCAACCGGTACAGTCGTAAATTATGAGATTGATCAAGTGTGGTATGTCTTCTATGTATACTACTCAGTTTAATACCATATATGGCAGCTATCCAGAAAAATAGTTTGTAGAGAGAGAGAGAGAGATAGGACAAAGAAGTAAATTGTTTGGAGAGAGGGCCTGTAGGTGGGGTGGCAGGCTGGGGAAAGGAGGTTTCGCTGGAAGAGCCAGAGGAGTGCCCCCTGGGCTAGCGTGTGTGGTGGTGACAACAGCCGGAATGCATTTGGAAATACTCTAGCATCAGCCGGTGCGGTATCGATTCTTCTCAGTTTAATACCGTATACGTCCCCTATCTTGGGACCTTATATTTTATGAATTTTTCGACCACGGAAAACGGAAAAAGAGCTTGCTCTGGCCAGGGGAGTGTCTTTTCTACTGCAGCTAAGGGGACGTGTCCATGCGCTGCCTATCACAGGTCAGGAGGCAATTAAAAGAAGAACAAAAAAAAACATCAGTACAATATCTAATACGTCCCCTATCCGGGTAAATTGTTTGTAGAGAGGGCCTGTAGGTGGGGGGCAGGCTGGGGGGAAGGAGGTTTCGCTGGAAGAGCCAGGGTAGTGCCCCCTGGGGCTAGCGTGTGTGGTGGTGACAACAGCCGGATGTAGTTATAATGACGACGCAGGACCCCAACTTAAAAATTTAGCATCAACTGGTACAATTGTCAATTATGAGCTAGATCAAGTGTGGCATGACTTTTAAATGGATATTGCATGTGTTCACGAACTCCCTGGAACCCCATAGTCACCCCTTCCCTGATGTGCTAGCCCAGAACATTCTCTGCCCTAATTCGCAAGACCTTTTGCTGTTTCCGTGTGCTGACAGTGGGGATTTACCAGTGTTGTCTGAGGAGGTGGTGGACAATGGCGAGACACAGGTGTCGGGGGGTGAGGTAGTTGTATGGGAAGCAAGTTACAGTGGGGACTCCTTGGGGGGGAATTTCTCAGGATGGGACAGATTCAACTTGGGTGGATCAGGCACAGGAACAGATGAATTTTTTGGGGGGTTTATTTAACTTTTATTTAGCAAAAATAACCACAGAGATATTTATTCGTTATCTTCTCTGTGCAGTCTGGCGTTGGGGTTCGTCACTTTGATGGCGAGCTGTGCCGCTCTCTCCACAATGGTCTGTAGGTTCTTAGATGGAGACTTTGTCGGCGATTTCAGTACAGAAGGACTTGTTGCTCATCAACAGAACCTCGACCTCCTTTACATTGTGGACAAGGAATTTGCAGGTGGACCAGGAATTTGCGGAACCCTGTGGGCAGCATGTGTTTGGTCTTCTACTTGCTACCGTATCAAATGTTGGGCAATATAGATTCGCAAGTAATATTATTTTTCACACCTATCCCAAAAATAAAAATGTATGCAGTTTGCGCAAATAAAACTGGAAACTGGAATTGGAGAGAGGGCCTGTAGGTGGACCTCCGGAAAAATTGTTTGGAGAGAGGGCCTGTAGGTGGAACTCCGGAAAAATTGTTCGGACAGAGGGCCTGTAGGTGGACCTCCGGAAAAATTGTTTGAAGAGAGGGCCTGTAGGTGGACCTCCGGAAAAATTGTTTGGAGAGAGGGCCAGTAGGTGGAACTCCGGAAAAATTGTTTGGACAGAGGGCCTGTAGGTGGACCTCCGGAAAAATTGTTTGAAGAGAGGGCCTGTAGGTGGACCTCCGGAAAAATGTTTTGGAGAGAGGGCCTGTAGGTGGACCTCTGGAAAAATTGTTTGAATAGAGGGCCTGTAGGGGGCCCTCCTGAAAAATTGTTTGAAGAGGGCCTGTAGGTGGACCTCTGGAAAAATTGTTTGAATAGAGGGCCTGTAGGGGGCCCTCCTGAAAAATTGTTTGAAGAGAGGGCCTGTAGGTGGACCTCTGGAAAAATTCTTTTAATAGAGGGCCTGTAGGGGGCCCTCCTGAAAAATTGTGCTAAAAGAGTGCCAGTTGGACCTCTAAATTTGGGTCAGCGTTAGGCAAAGACGATATGGAGGAGGAGTAGGAGGAGTAGCGAAGAGGAATCGGATACATAAGTAATGTTAATCTTTAGCTGCTTTCCCCCGGAGGAGATTTGAATTCCAGTGAAATCCAGGCTTTGTTCATTTTAATAAGCGTCAGCCTGTCAGCGCTGTCAGTTGACAGGCGTGTACGCTTATCGGTGATGACGCCACCAGCTGCACTGAATACCCGCTCTGACAGCACGCTAGCGGCAGGGCAGGCCAGCACCTCCAAGGTGTACAGCGCCAGTTCAGGCCACGTGTCCAGCTTTGAAACCCAGTAGTTGTATGGAGCAGAGTGATCGCTATGGACGTTGGTATGGTCAGCTAGGTACTCCCTCACCATCTTTCTGTATAGCTCCCCCCTACTCTGCCTAGACTGGGGACAGGTGACAGTGTCTTGCTGGGGTGACATAAAAGTGGCAAAGGCCTTGGAGAGCGTTCCCCTGCCAGTGCTGGACAAGCTGCCTGCTCGCCTCCTCTCCCCCGCTACTTGGCCCACAGAACCATGCCCTCTGCTGCTAGCGGCGTCAGATGGGAAGAATTGTTTCAGCTTGTGCACCAGGGCCTGTTGATATCTATTCACTCTCATACTCCTTTCCTCTGCAGGGATGAGAGTGGAAAGGTTCTGCTTGTACCGTGGGTCCAGGAGAGTGAACACCCAGTAATCGGTGTTTGAAAAAATTCTTATAACGCGAGGGTCACGGGATAGGCAGCCTAACATGAAGTCTACCATGTGTGCCAGAGTCCCAACACGTAGGAATTCCCTCTCCTCACTGGCCTGACTCTCCATTTCCTCCTCCTCCTCCAAGTCCTCCTCTTCAGCCCATACATGCTCAAGAGTTAAGGAATGAGCACTGGTACCCTCTACTGTCTCACCGACATTCTCCTCCTCTTCCTCCTCATTCTCATCCCCCTCCTCCGATACGCGCTGAGAAACAGACCGGAGGGTGCTCTGGCTATCAAGCGACGTATCTTCCTCCACCATCTCTTGTGACAAGCGCAAAGCATCCGACTTGATGCTGAGCAGTGAGTTTTTCAACAGGCAAAGCAGCGGGATGGTGAGCCTGATAATGGCGGCATCGCCGCTAACCATCTGTGTTGACTCCTGAAAGTTGCTCAACACCTGGCAGATATCAGACATCCACGTCCACTCTTCATTGTAGACTTGAGGAATCTGAGAGACCTGACTACCAGTTCTGGTGGAAGATGACATCTGGCAGTCTACAATCGCTCTGCGCTGCTGGTAAACTCTGGATAACATGTTTAATGTGGAATTCCATCTCGTGGGCACGTCGCACAACAGTCGGTGAGCGGGCAGTTGTAGGCGGCGCTGCGCTGGCCTGAGAGTGGCAGCATCTGTGCTCGACTTGCGGAAATGCGCACAGATGCGGCGCACCTTGGTGAGCAAATCAGACAGATTGGGGTATGTCTTGAGGAACCGCTGAACTATTAGATTGAACACGTGGGCCAGGCATGGCACATGTGTCAGTCTCCCGAGTTGCAGAGCCGCCACCAGTTTACGCCCGTTGTCAAACACAACCATGCCTGGCTTTAGGTTCAGCGGTGCAAGCCACAGATCGGTCTGCGCCGTGATGCCCTATAACAGCTCTTGGGCGGTGTGCCTTTTGTCACCTTAGCTCAGCAGTTTGAGCACCGCCTGCTGGCGCTTACCCACGGCACTGCTGCTGCGCCTAGAGCTACCGACTGAAGGCGCCGTGCCCACGGATGGTAATTCGGTGGAGGAGGAGGGGTCGGAGGAGGAGGAGGCATAGTATGTCTGAGAGACCGTGACCGAGGTAGGCCCCGCAATCCTCGGTGTGGGCAGTACATGAGCGGCCCCAGGGTCATTCTCGGTCCCAGCCTCCACCAAGTTAACCCAATGTGCCGTCAGTGAGATATAGTGTCCCTGCCCGGCAGCACTTGTCCACGTGTCCATGGTTAGGTGGACCTTCTCAGAAACAGCGTTGGTCAGGGCACGGATGATGTTCTCCGACACGTGCTGGTGTAGGCTGGGATGGCACATCGGGAAAAATAGTGGCGGCTGGGGACGGAATACCGAGGGGCAGCCACCGCCATGAGATTGCGAAAGGCCTCGGTCTCTACCAGCCTATAGGGCAGCATCTCCAGGCTAAGCAATTTGGAGATGTGGACGTTGAGGGCTTGGGCATGTGGGTGGGTGGAACTGTATTTAATCTTGCGCTCCAGCGTCTGCTGTAAAGACAGCTGAACGCTGCGATGGGACACGTTGGTGGACACTGTGGAGGATCGTTGAGGCGAAGGTGTGGTTTTCCGGCGGGAGGCGCTCGTGCCGGTGTCCTGGGCAGGGGGTTGACTAACAGAGGCAGCGAGTGACGCAGGGGGTTGACTAGCAGAGGCAGCGAGTGACACAGGGGAAGGAGCAGTGGTGTGACCCGCAGGTGGTGGTGAACGGCCTTGGTTCCATTGAGAGGGGTGTTTAGCACTCATATGCCTGCGCATGCTGGTGGTGGTTAGGCTAGTAGTGGTGGCACCCCTGCTGATCCTGGTGTGGCACAGGTTGCACACCACAGTCCGTCGGTCATCTTCACTTTCTTTAAAGAACCTCCAGACTTGCGAACATCTAGGCCTCGCCATGGGAGCTGCTGATGCACCAGCTCTGGCCCTGCTTCTCCCTCTGCCCACACCACTGCCTCTTAAAACCTGTTCTGGTGCAGCACTCGCCTCCGCCTCAGAAGCACTGTCTTCACTCGGCATATCAACTCAGCTCGGGTCAGTCACCTCGTCATCCTCCGATTCCTCAGTCTGCTCCCCCATCGGAATTCCTCCCCTTACAACAACTTCACCACTGTCTGACAACCGTGTCTCCTCATCATCCGACACCTCTTTACAAACTTCTTCCACTAACTCAACATTGTCATTGTCATCATCATCACCCACAGACTGCGACAGTTGGAACACTTGGGCATCGGGAAAGAGGTCAGCAGCAACCTGAGAAGTGGTTTGTGACTCTGGGAAGGGTCCAGAAAACAGTTCCTGAGAGTATGCCGGATCGCATTCCAAATTTTCCTGGGAGGGGGCAGACTGGGGGGAAGGAGGTTGAGGTGGAGGAGCCAGAGGAGTGCTCCCTTGGGTAACGTGGGTGGACTGCGTGGAAGACTGACTGGCGGACAAATTACTTGAAGCATTATCCGCAATCCACGAGATCAGCTGTTCGCACTGTTGTGGTTTCAACAGTCTTCTACCACGTGTCCCTGTAAGTTGATACATGAAGCTAGGGAGTGTAGCTCTGCGGCGTTCCACAGCTCCCTCATCAGCAGGTACTGTCTCACCCTGCCCAGGACCACGGCCTCTGCCCCCTGCAGAAATTGAATACCCATGCCCACGCCTTCGTCCTTGTCCTCGACCCTTAGCCCTGGGGTTCAACATTTTCTGTATATAAGTGTATTCTATAAAAAAATAAAATAAATGGGCCTGGTGTACTGAAACCCACAAACTTGTTCAGTCTGGTTTAATTTTGTGACGTACAGAAAGTGTCACCTGGACAGAATATACGGTTTGGAGTGAGTGTGCTGAACTGTGACACACAGAAAGGTTACATGCAGCTGTGTGAAATGGATTTGTATCACTCAGCTAAAAGAACAAAAAAACTATTTTTTTTTATCTTTTGTTTTAATATTTTTTTTTTAGTTTTGTTTTATTGGGAACGTAACGTGCAGGAACTATCGGAGACCTAACTCACACCCTATTAACGGTGGCTATTTAGACTGCGACCCAGACAAATATCGCACAGAGATTTTTAGGATCAAGCTTTACACGAGACAGGTAGCAAATGACTTGGTTGTATTCGGTGACATACAGAAAGTGTCACCTGGACAGAAAATATGGATTGGAAAAAGTGTGCTGAACTGTGACACACAGAAAGGTTACACACAGCTTTGTGAAATGGATTTGTATCACTCAGCTAAAACAACCATAAAAATTATTTTTTTTCTATTTTTTTGTTAAATATTTTTTTCTTTTAGTTTTGTTTTTTTGGGAAGGTGACGTGCAGAAACTATCGTATAGCTGACTGACACACTAATGACGGTGGCTATTTAGACTGCGACCCAGACAAATGTCGCACAGAGATTTTTAGGATCAAGCTATATATACGTGACAGGTAACTTGGTTGTATTTTGTGACGTACAGAAAGTGTCACCTGGACAGTATATATGGTTTGGAGTGAGTGTGCTGAACTGTGACACACAGAAAGGTTACACGCAGCTATGTGAAATGGATTTGTATCACTTAGCTAAAACAACCAAAAAAACTATTTTTTTTCTATTTTTTTTTTAAATATTTTTTTCTTTTAGTTTTGTTTTTTTAGGAAGGTGACATGAGAAACTATCGTACAGCTAACTGA
>ONZH01003157.1:0-43657 GCA_900303285.1 Rhinella marina
TAAGGGGACGGTCCCCTATGGAGGTCAATGCTAAGGGGCGGGTGCTGTAGAGGTCACTGTTAAGCAGGCGGGCCACTGAGGAGGTAAATGTCAAGGGAGTGGGGTGCTGTGAAACTCACTTTTAAAGGGTCAGGCTGCTGTGAAGGTCAAAGTTAAGGGGATGGTCTGCTGTGGAGGTCCTATTTTAAGGAGACAGGGCACTGTGGGGGGGGGAGTCAGTGTTGAGGGGTGGGAGGCTGTGGAGTTTACTGTTAAGGGGGCGGGGTGCTGTACATGCCACTGTTATGGGAAATACTGTCAATATCTTTTAACGACACACAGAAACATTAAATGAAATAGATGAAATTTACCCGTGCGAAGCCGGGTCCTTCTGCTATTTACATATAAAGTATTGATCCAGAAAGTGTTTGCTGGATTTCTATCTATATATTAGAGCTTGCCTTGTATAATTATTATTTGATGCAATTTGGTTTTTAGAACTTTCCATATTCAGATAAGTTGAGCTATTATGTGCTATTGAAGTGAATAAATATGCAGAAAAAATGGATCTTTCACACAATGAATCGTATGAATCGCAATTTTACCATCCAAAAAGTTGGGAGGTATGTTAATGGTGCAGCAGATGAAATAAGTAAATGTGTCTATATATTAGACCGCCTGCTGAGACTAAGTTTGATGCACAGTAAGTCTATGTAAAACAGAACAGATTAAGGGTCCATTCACATGTCCACAAGTGTGTTGCGGTCCACAAATTGTGAATTTGCAAGACATGGACATGGCATTTTGCGGACCGCACACAGCCAGCACTATAATAGAAATGCCTTTTCTTGTCCGTGGTTGCGGACAAGAATAGGACATGTTCTATTTTTTTGCGGGGCCACGGAACGGAAGTGCGGATGCGGACTGCACACAGTGTGATGTCCGCATCTTTTGCGGCCCCAGGCTAGCACAGTAGTGATAATGGGAGATTTTAGCTATCCAAACATAGATTGGGAACATGGTTCTGCCTCTGCTGAAAAACCGAGAAAATTCCTCAGCTTTCTGCAGGATAATTTTATGGGCCAGTTTGTAGACGATCCTACTAGAGGCGATGCTCTTCTGGGTTTAGTAATTTATAACAATGCAGAGCTTGTGAGAAATGTCACTGTCCACGAGAACCTTGGTAACAGTGACCACAATATAATTATATTCCAACTACTTATAAACTATGTTACTTATAAACTATGTAAACTAAACTGTAAAAAACCAACTGAGGTTGGTAGGAAAAAACACTTATTTTCAAAAAGGAAAATTTCCCAGGGTTGAGCGCTGCACTTCAGGACATAGACTGGGAGCAACTATTGTCACATAATGACACTAATGCTAAATGGGAGTGCTTTAAATGTACTTTGGTAAGTATATTGTTAAATATGTTCCTAGAGGTAACAAGTGAAGTGAATAAAATTAAACCCCACATGGGTTACATGTTAGAGTGTAAAAAGTGCAATAAATGACAAAAAGGGGGCCTTTAAGAAATACAAATAGGAGGGGTCAGCTGTAGGCTTCAAAAAGTATAAAGAACTAAATAAATTATGTAAGGGGTAATAAAATCAGCGAAAATACACAATGAAATACAGGTGGCCAAAGAAAGTAAGAACACCCCCAAAACATTCTGCAAATACATAAATGCAAAAAAAAAAGTTCAGAACATGTAGGACCCCTAAATGATGGTAATGGGGTGTTGGTCACTGGGGATCGAGAGAAGGCAGAGCTCCTAAATAGGTTTTTTAGCTCTGTATATACTAAAGAAGAGAGGGCATCTCATGAGGGTGGTGCCACTGGTGGAAATAACTCAAATAACGTACTTACCTGGCTGACTGTAGATATGGCCCTTAATATGCTAAAAAATAGAGGTGAACAAGGCCCCAGGTCCAGATGGATTACACCCTTCTAAAGGAGCTCAGTTCAGTATTTGCTTTGCCTCTGTTCATAATATTTACAAATTCTTTAATGACAGGCATTGTACCAAGAGACAAGCGCAAGGTGAATTTTCAAAAAGGGTGCTAGGTCTTCACCAGAAAATTATCCTGGATGTTAAGTAAGCTTCTACATACAGGATTATGTAACTGTCAATAATATAATAAATGATAGAAAACATGTTTTTACTAAGAACAGAAGCTGTCAAACTAACCTGTTTTGTTTTTTAAGAGGTGAGTAGAAGCCTGGACAGAGGAAAGGCTGTCGATATGGTGTTTTTGGACTTTGCAAAGGTGTTGTCCCTCACGGACGACTAATGGATAAATTGAGGTCTATTGGTTTAGAAAATATAATTTGTAATTGGATTGAAAATTGGCTTCATGATCATATCCAAAGAGTTTTGGTCAATGATTCCTACTCTGAATGGTGTTCCCCAAGGTTCTGTGCTGGGTCTGCTATTATTTAATTTATTCATTAATGACAAGGAGGATTGGATTAATAGTGCTGTTTCTATTTTTGCAGATGACACCAAACTTTGTAATACAGTCCAGTCTATGGAAGATGTTAATAAGTTACAAGCTGTCTTGGACAAAGTTACTGTTTGGGCTTTCACTTGGAAAATAAGGTTCAATATAGATAAATGTAAAGATATGCACTTGGGGGCGAATAATCTGCATGCAGCATATGTCTTAGGGGGTGTAAAACTAGGAGAGTCACTTGTTGAGAATGATCTGGGTGTTTGAGTAGATCATAGACTAAATAACAGCATGCAATGCCAGTCAGCTGCCTCTAAGGCCAACAGAATTTTGTCTTGTATTAAAAGAGGTATGGACTCGCGGGACAGGGATGTAATATTGCCACTATACAAAGCGTGGGTGCGGCCTCAACTGGAATATGCAGTTCCGTTCTGGACACCAGTCCATAAAAAGGATGCCCTGGAGTTAGAAAAAGTACAGAGGAGAGCCACCAAACTCATAAAGGGCCTGGAAGATCTTAGTTATGAGCAAAGATTAAATGAACTAAATTTGTTTAGCCTTGAAAAAAGATGTCTAAGGGGGGACATGATTAATCTGTACAAATATATAAATGGACCATACAAAAAATATCAAGGGAAGCTATTCTGTGTTAAACCCCCTCAAAAAACAAGAGGCCGCTCCTACAACTGGAGAAAAAAAGATTCGGTCATAAGAGGTGACAAGCATTCTTTACAGTAAGATGTGTAAATTTCTGGAATAGCCTGCCACAGGTGCTGGTCACAGCAAATACAGTAGATGGCTTCAAAAAAGGTTTAGATGACTTTTTAATTCGAAATAAAATTGACAACGTATAGAAATCTTGTTCTATATACTATTTCCCTTTGGCCCAACCCCTTTTTAAAAGAAAGATGGACATTAATCCAGGGATTGATATAGCAAGATTACAAGTTGGACTCGATGGACTTTTGTCTTTTTCCAACCTTAACAACAATGTAACTATGTAATGTAAATTTCACATATTTACCTTTCAGTAGTAATAAAACATGTTTTTTTCCACTGCTACCCACTGAGCTTCTTCATAAATTACCATGGCAGTGACCTGTAATTCAGGCGACCCTCAAAAGAAAGACTTAAAAACACCGTCCACAGGTCCCGCTAAGCCATGCCCCCGACCCGGTTAGGCCACGTCCCCTCCCAGTCTGCAGCTGACGGGGATTGAAAAAATGAGGTAAAAATCAACTTCTGTCAGCTAGGGGTGGGAGGGAGGGTTACTTTCTCCCTGCAGCTCATGCTCAGACTGCACAGTGCTGCTGTCTGAGAGTGAGCTGTTCAAAAGGACATCCCTGTGTCTGTCCAGGCCCTGGTGGACAGGGAGTCTGAAAGCCGGACAAGCCGGCCTAAAACCGGACCTCTGCCCACCCTAGGGGCAGGCTGCTGTGGAGGTCACAGTTAAAGAGGAGGAGGGGAGTGTTGAGGTTACTACTAAAGGGGCCGCAGGGTACTGTGAGGTCACTGTTAAGGCAGCGGGATACTGTGAGGTCACTGTTAAGGGAGCGGGGTACTGTGACAGTCACTGTTAAAGGGACAGTTGCTGTGGAGGTTTCTGTCAAGCGGGCCAGGAATGGTGAAGGTGAGTTAAGGGGACTGTAACTTATGGTCAGTGTTAAGGGGTGGGTGCTGTAGAATTCATTGTTAAGGGGGCGGGCCCCTGTGGAGGTCACTGTCAAGGGGGTGAGGTGCTGTGGAACTCACTGTTAAAGGAGCAGGCTGCTGTGAATGTCACAGTTAAGGGGGTGGGCTGCTGTGGAGGTCCCATTTTAAGGAGATGGGGCACTGTAGGGGGGTCAGTGTTAAGGGGGGCTGTGGAGGTCACTGTCGATATCTTTTAACGACACACACAAATATTAAATGAAATAGATGAAATATACCGGGTCCTTTTGTTAGTCTAATAAATAAAGCTGAGTGTATGTGTGTATGTATGTGTGTATGTCTGCTAAAGGAATCCACACTGTGACATTACAATCACACAGATACATCAGGTGTCAGGGTAGGTTTTAGACTGGGTCTCAGCTCTCTAGGACGTACCGTTCCTGAGATATTCCCAAAAAATGCATGAGCCAATAGAAGCCTGTGGGTGTTTCTCTTCATATCCCAACTGCTATACACACAGTCACATGTCCCTTATCAGTCAATAAAAACTCGCAGGCCCTTAGTCTCCACATACACACAGTTTTACACCAGGTTTCCATAACAACCCAGCCATTTTTCTTCACTGCTGTAGGTCAGCTTTAAAGGGGCAGGGCGCTGTGGATGACACTGTTAAGGGAGCGGAGTGCTGTGGAGGTCACAGTTAATGGGTCAGGTAGGGTGGCCATTCAGGCCACCCTCAAAAGACGGACTTAAAAACCCTGCCCCCATGTCCCGCTAAGCTACGCCCCCAGATAGGTCACAGTTAAGGGCATGGTCTGCTGTGTAGGTCAATGTTAAGGGACAGATTGCTGTAGAGGCCACTGTTAAGGGGGCGAGGTGTTGTGGAAATCACTGCTAAGGAGATGGAGTACTGTGGAGGTCACTAATAAAGGGGCGGCTGCTGTGGAGGTCACTGTTAAAAGGGTGGGCCACTGTGGAGGTCACAGTTAAGGTGACGGTCCGCTATGGAGGTCAGTGTTAAGGGGCGGGGTGCTGTAGAGGTCACTGTTAAGGGGGCAGGGTGTTGTGGAGGTCACATTTTAAGGAAATGGAGCTCTGTGGAGGTCACTGTTAAGGGGACAGGTTATTGTGGAAATCACTGTTAACGAGACAGGGTACCGTGAAGGTCACTAATAAATTGGCGGCTGCTGTAGAGGTCACTGTTAAAGGGGAGGATGCTGTGAGGTCACTGTTAAAGGGGCGGGCACTGTGGAGGACACTATTAAGGGAGAAGGGGATTGTGGAGGCCACTATTAAAGGGGCAGCAGGGTACTGTGAGGTTACTGTTAAGGCAGCAGGGTACTGTAAGGTCACTGTTAAGGGAGCGGGGTATAGTAGAGGTCATTGTTAAGGCAGCGGGGTACAGTAGAGGTCACTGTTAAAGGAGCAGTCACTGTGAAGGTCTCTGTTAAGGGGGCCAGGAATGGTGGAGGTCAGTTAAGGGGACTGTAACCTATGGTCAGTGTTAAGGGGCGGATGCTGTAGAGGCAACTGTTAAGGGGCAGGTGCCTCTGGAGGTCACTGTCAAGGGGGTGGGGTGCTGTGGAACTCATTGCTAAAGGCAGGCTGCTGTGAAAGTCCCATTTTAAGAAGACGGGGCACTGTGGGGGGGGTCAGTGTTAAGGGGTGGGGGCTGTGGAAGTCACTGTTAAGTCACTGTCGAAACACACAAACATTAAATGAAATAGATGAAATATAGCTGTGCGATGCCGGGTCCTTCTGCTAGTAGTTTATAAGGCTGAAAAAAGACATCTGCCCATCCAGTTCAGCCTGTTATCCTGCATGTGCATTGTTAGGAAAGTGTTAGCTGTCTGTGAACTCATTCTCTCTGTCTACATGGGTGGGTATTAATGCTACACACTCAGATTTGGTCACCGTCACTATTGGGGTGCCACAGGGGTCAGTATTGGGCCCTATTCTCTTCAATATATTTATTAATGATCTTGTAGAAGGCTTGCACAGTAAAATATCATTTTTTGCAGATGACACTAAACTGTGTAAAGTAATTAGCACAGAAAAGGACAGTACACTACTACAGATGGATCTGGATAGAGTGGAGGCTTGGGAAGAGAAGTGGCAGATGAGGTTTACCGCTGACAAATGTAATATTATGCACATGGGAAGGAATAATGCAAGTCAACAGTACATACTAAATAGTAAAACACTGGGTAACACTGACATAGAAAAGGACCTAGGAATTTTAGTGAACAGCAAACTAAGCTGTAGAAACCAGTGTCAGACAGCTGCTGCAAAGGCCAATAAGATAATGGGTTGCATCAAAAGAGGCATAGATGCCCGTGATGAGAACATAGTCCTGCCACTTTACAAATCACACATCAAGTCAGACCACACATGGAGTACTGTGTACAGTTATGGGCTCCTGTAAACAAGGCAGATATAGCAGAGCTGGAGAGGGTTCAGAGGAGGGCAACTAAAGTAATAACTGGAATGGGTGGACTACAGTACCCAGAAAGATTATCAAAATTAGAGTTATTCACTTTTAGAAAAAAGATGACTGAGGGGAGATATAATAACTATTGTGGTGATGTGTATAGTAATGTGCACGGAAGACTGGTTGATAGTAGGATTCTTCCAGTCCACACCCTTCCGGGACACGTTTTCCTCTCAGCTAAGGAGATCACATTTGAGGCCAGCTGGGTTAATCAGGTGGGGATAAACCAAACCGCAGTGTATAGAGAGAGTCTAGAGAGAGAGAGGGCCCCTGTTCCATACCTGGAGAGGGCCCGTGTGGTCTCAGCCAGGAGGGCTGGGGGGCCACAAGGCTGAGAAAGCCTATGGAGAGAGAAAGGCTGAGGAAGCCTGAAAGGTTGGAGCCTGCGGAGGCTCTGTGTGGTCTCAGCCAGGAGGGCTGAGGGGCCACAAGGCTTGGTATAGCCTTAAGTTTGGGGGGTCCAGCGACGCCTATGGTTAGAAGGTCGCACAGCCAGAGTCGGGAGGACTGCAGGACCATCTCCCCCAAAAGGTACCCCAGAACAAGGTACACGTGCCTACAGTGCCTTGCGAAAGTATTCGGCCCCCTGGAACTTTTCAACCTTTTGCCACATTTCAGGCTTCAAACAAAATGATATAACATTTTAAATTTTTGGTGAAGAATCAACAACAAGTGGGTCACAATTGTGAAGTGGAACGCAATTTATTGGATCATTTAAACTTTTTTTAAAATAATGAAACTGAAAAGTGGGGCGAGCAAAATTATTTGGCCCCCTTGCATTAATACTTTGTTGCGCCACCTTTTGCTGCGATTACAGCTGCAAGTCGCTTGGAGTATGTCTCTATCAGTTTTGCACATCTAGAGACTGAAATTCTTGCCCATTCTTCCTTGCAAAACAGCTCGAGCTCTTTGAGGTTGGATGGAGAGTGTTTGTGAACAGAAGTTTTCAGCTCTTTCCACATATTCTCAATTGGATTCAGGTCTGGATTTTTTAATCATTCCATTGTAGATTTTGCTTTGTTTTGGATCATTGTCTTGTTGGAAGATAAATCTCCGTCCTAGTCTTTTGCAGACTCCAACAGGTATTTATCCAGAATGGTCCTGTATTTGGCTCCATCCATCTTCCCATCAATTTTAACCATCTTCCCTGTCCCTGCTGATGAAAAGCGGGCCCAAACCATGATGCTGCCACCACCATGTTTGACAGTGGGGATAGTGTGTTCAGGGTCGTGAGCTGTGTTGCTTTTACGTCAAACATATCTGTCTATAAACAAGACTTTTTATGGATATCTTTGAGAAATGGATTTCTTCTTGCCACTCTTCCATAAAGGCCAGATTTGTGAAGTGTTCGACTGATTGTTGTCCTATGGACAGACTCTCCCACCTCAGCTGTAGATCTCTGCAGTTCATCCAGAGTGATCATGGGCCTCTTGGCTGCATCTCTAATCAGTCTTCTCCTTGTTTGAGATGAAAGTTTAGAGGGACGGCCGGGTCTTGGTAGATTTGCAGTGGTCTGATACTCCTTCAATTTCAATAAGATTGCTTGCACAATGCTCCTTGGGATGTTTAAAGCTTGGGAAATCTTTTAGTATCCAAATCTGGCTTTAAACTTCTCCACAACAGTATCATGGACCTGCCTGGTGTGTTCCTTGGTCTTCATGATGCTCTCTGTGCTTTAACCCTTAGAGTACCAGCGCCGTACATGTACGGCTGGGGCGATGCGGACACATGGCGCCTGCTCGCACGTGCGGCGGGCGTCATGGCCGGCAAGTCTCTGCTGTTTCTAACAGCAGAGACTTGCGGTACTTACCGCCATCGGCGGCGTCTTCGTAGGCCTTTAGATGCCGTGATCACGTACGCTTCCGGGTGGTGTACAGACACCCCGTGTGGCCAATCAGGGTGTCTGTACACGATCTGAAAGCTGTAAACCTCGCTGATGAGGTTTACAGCTTTTAAAGTGAAATTCTTATTCTGGCCACTAGATGGCAGGCCAGGATAAGAAATGAGAAAATTCGGTCATTAAGTCAAAAATAAAAGACCCTCATTGCTCATAAAGAAAAAATACAATCTATTTGCTCATATTTGAGCTTTAAAATAATCACAAAAATTTTAAAAATAAATGTAAAAAAAATATAAAAAATAAAAAAAATACGAAAGTTCAAATCACCCCCCTTTCCGTATAATTAAAAAATAAATACCTAAATAACAATAAATATAGACATCATGGGTATCACCGTGACTGAAAACGCCCGTACTTTTAAAATATAAAAAAAAATTCCAATACAGCAAATTGTGTGGCGGAAAAAAGCGTCCAAATGGCGATTCGCTGTTTTTTGTCGCTTTTTTTTTCTAAAAAAATTAAATAAAAAGTGATCAAAAAGTCATATACACCCCAGAATGGTATCAGTAAAAACTTCAGATCGCCCCGCAAAAAATGAGCCCCCATACAGCTCCGTACACATAAATACCAAAAAGTTATAGGGGTCAAGATATGACAAAAAAAAAAAAAAGCCCAACTTTATAATTATTTTATCACTATCAAAACGCAGGAAAAACTATACATATTCGGTATCGCCAGATTCGTACTGACCAGTAGAATGAAAGTAACTGGTCAGTTTTAATGAACATCGAATGCTGTAAATAAGAAACCCATAGAACTGTAGCGGAATAGCTTTTTTTTTTTGCAATTTCACCCGATTTGGAATTTTTTTCCCACTTCCCACTACACCATATGAAATATTAAATGGTGGCGTTGGAAAGTACAACTTGTCCCGCAAAAAAAAAGCCTTCCTACAGCTATGTGAACAGAAAAATAAAACAGTTATGGCTGTTTGAAGGCAGGGAGTGCAAAAATGAAAACGCAAAGCCAAAAAAACCTCCTGTACTGAAAGGGTTAAACAGAACCCTGAGACTATCACAGAGCAGGTGAATTTATACGGAGACTTGATTGCACACAGGTGGATTCTATTTATCTTCAGCAGTCATTTAGGACAACATTGGATCATTGAGATCCTCAATGAACTTCTGGAGTGAGTTTTCTGAACTGAAAGTAAATGGGCCGAATAATTTTGCAATGATTGCAATGATCCAATAAATTTCGTTCCACTTCACAATTGTGACCCACTTGTTGTTGATTCTTCACCAAAAAGTTAAAATGTTATATCTTTTAGTTTGAAGCCTGAAATGTGGCAAAAGGTTGAAAAGTTCCAGGGGGCCGAATACTTTCGCAAGGCACTGTATATATTGCACTGCCTTTTAAGACTGCCTGATGCAAAGTCAGTCTATGTGTAATTGAATAGATTCATTATTAATTGCGCAGAAGATGAACTAGGTATACGCACCTATATATTAGACTGCCTGTTCAGTTTAAGTCTGATGCACAGTCAGTCTATGGATAACAGAACAGACTAAGTATAAATGGCACAGCAGTTGAACAATATGCACAGGGTGATTACACAGAGCTTGCACTCTCCCTGCAGTCTCCCTATGCTCTCCCTACAGTGTCTGAAAACTCTCCCTATGATCTCCGTACACTGTTCCTATCCAAAATTATACAATTTAAAGCTTTGTTAAACACTGACCTGGGCACTTGTCACGTGTTTCCCTGTGCTCAGTTCACAGTAAAATGGCCGCGACAAGCAGGATGAGGCTTTTTATAGGGTTGTGACATCACACGGAATGGCTATCTGCACAGCGTTATGGGTCATATCACAGTCCTTGCCTTTGTACTTTGCAACCGCCATTAAAAAAAAAAAAGTGCAAGGAAATTCAGGTTTGTGACAACTCCTGAAATTTGGAATGAATTCAATCTGTTTCACTTTGATCCGCTCAACACTAATTATCATGATTTTGGTGCATTTTTTTGTGTGTTTTATGCTGTTTTTGGTGCCAATTTTGGAGCAAATTTTTGATTTATGTTAGCAACCATGTTGAAGTCTACAGGGAACACCACTCTACATAAGGTGCGAATCAAACCATTAATTGACATGCTGCAGATTTTAAAATCGGCAGGTCAAATTCTGCATGGATGAAAAAAGCAAAGTATAACAAATCTTCAAATGCTGCAGGAAAATCCACAATGATAGCATAGCATTATACTGATTTATGATGCTATGTAACCCTTACAGTTCTGGAATGTGTTGGATAATGCTGACAATGTTATGCAACACATTCCAGAACTGTAAGGGTTACATAGCATCATAAATCAGTATAATGCTATGTAACCCCTGTTCAGTGCCGGCAGTTCAGTACACTGCACACGATGTGGGAGACGTCTGAGTCTCCCGTTCGTGTGAAAGGGGCCTAATACTGCTACATCTGTATCTCCTAAAATGCACAATCACTTGTGTTATCACATCTAGTTGTCACTGTGACTATTAATTCTGTGGCATCTGTACCTCTTATGCAAGTCAACTTAAAAGCAGCAGAGTTAACACCCACACTTAGTGAGTTATCACATCTATGCCTTGTTCACATATCAGTGTTTGGTCAGTGATTTCCATCAGTGATTTTGAGCCAAAACTAGGTGTGGCTCTAAACACAGAACAGATGCAGATCTTTCCCTTATACCTCCAATCTTGGTTTTGGCTCACAATCTCTGATGGAAATCACTGACCAAAACATTGAGGTTTGAATGAGACTTAACTTTGACATTATTTCATGTCATTAAAAAAGTGAACATATTTGATACATAAAAATAGCAAGGTATGACTTCCGGCGCTGCCATGTGAAGTCGCAGTGCAAGGAGCTCCCTGATACACCGACTCCACAAGAGCCATTTCACAGCGACGGGCCACCACCCCTCCAGAAAAATAACTGGAGTATCCGTCACCTGGACTAGGAGTCTCACATGGACCAGTATTTGCTGTGAAGCGGACAAAAATCCACTGGTTCCCAGCGCTCTGGATTTCCTCCCGCCACCCAGACATCCAAGATGGCGTCAAGCTCGCCATTGGCGCTCAATGAAATTTGCTCTCAAGAACTTTTACCCTTGGAAGGGGATGCGGACCCCCTTGACTACAGGCGACTAGCCATAGAAGTCGCACTTCGCATCACTGCTGACATTCAGAAAATGTTGGAGACCACCATCCAGTCTTCCCTAACTGCACTACAAGAAGAAGTGGGTCATACTAGCCTCAAGGTGGGGGCTCTGGAACAGGAGGTGCAATCCCTCCACTCCACCTCAACGGAGATGAAAGCCACCATACAGATCCAACAACAAGCTTTGGACCAACTACGCAGCAAGGTGGAGGACCTGGAGAATAGGTCCCGGCGCAACAACTTAAGGTTGGTGGGCTTACCAGAATCCATTAGACCCTCGGAGCTGCTGGATCTCTGTGAGCGGGAACTGCCCAAAGCCCTGGGCCTGAACTTTTTCTGCCGCGTAGAGCGAGCCCACAGGGTAGGCCCGGACCCATCCCTACAATGCAGCTTGAATACCGTCTCTTCCTCCCCTCTGCAACGGGGGAAACCTCGTCAAGTTATATTGCGCCTACTAGATTTCAATGACAAAGTAGCCATGCTGCGCAACATCAGACAGCGCCAACGCCCTATCTCCATCAGGGGTCACAATATTATGATTAATGAGGACTACTCCGCAGATGTCGCAAAAACACGCAAGACCTTCAGCCCTATTTGCACCAAGCTATTTCATAAGAACATTCGTTTTCAACTACTTTATCCAGCTTTATTGAAAGTTTATCCGCCTCATGGCTGCGTCTCCTCCTTTGATTCTCCTGCCGCAGCAGAAGAGGCGCTAGCCGCCATCTTGACTTCGACCTCGCCACGGACTACATCGCATCTCCATCGCATCCCAGGAGAAAAATGACCAGACGCCAGCGACAGGGCCGTTCAACTAGAAGATCGATGGGCAGTTCCAGTGTAAGCCATGTACCGGGGTGGACTCCCCAGGATACAGCGAAGTCACAGACAAGGAAGGAAACTCCAACTCAGATTGGCAAAAACAAGATTTTACTAAGTACTTAACGTTTGTTGGAAGGTTAGAGCAACCCAACAGTGTACCTTTTAATACCCTAATCACCGCGAACAATTCTGTGAGTGTGGTACAGGAGCGCTGGCGGTATAACACAAGTGCTTACAAACTTAACCAATCAACACTAAACCACAGAAAGAGTATAACCAGTTGTTTGACACAGTAAACCCCACTTCTGTAGCAAGGTGGCTTGCAGCCTACCAATCACCTGTTTAATCTTCAGGCTTTTACCCTGTAGCTACTGAATTGGCACCAATAGCATAATGCGGTGCGTGCATGGTTACCCACTGTGTCTGACCCGGGTCCGTTGGTTACCTTAACTTTCAGAAGTGACTGGTAGAGGATCTCATCCGGCAACCACACAGTCTCTCGCTTCCACTTGTCCTCTCAGCAGGGCTCCTGATGGTAGTTCTCCCCTTCTGGTCTGTAACACTGCAACAGTCTCTGTTCCAGGTCTCCTTGCAGAGTCTTGCTCCCTTAGGGAATAGTCTACTTGTAGATCACACTAGAACACTCAGTCAGTAGCTCCTTCTCCTCTGGCTCTCTGCAGCAGCACTGCCAAGATGGCTGTCACACACTCCTCCTGTCTCAAGCTCCACCTCCGCCGAACAGGGTCTATTTGTCATTGCTCAAGGGAGCTATAGTCTTTCCTGTGGTAAACAGTGACATCTTGTGGCAAAAAATGAAATGTCAGCTAATAAGAATTATAATTACAGGAACAGGTGCATTCACAAAATGGAGGCTGTTCCACCACCTTACTCCAGAAGCACCAGAGGGTGGTCCTGTGAGTTGTTGTACAGGTTTTCCAGACGTTGACATTACTTTAAGGGACTCTGCTTAAGAAAGCCAGATGACCTAGCTCTATGGAAAGTTGGGAGTTGCTGGAAACTCTTCGTTACATTATGTTACGATATATGTTGTTATGGTTCTCAACTAACGGTTATATGGGGTGGTAAAGATAGCCAATATAGGGTGTAGCAGGGAGCCCCTCATGGCAGAAAAGAAGTCCCTAGCTTATTGGAAAGCACTATTAACATCTAGGCTTCCAAGCAAGTTTGTGTTTTGTTTACTGCTGTTTCAATTTTTACTTGACTCCTACTCACATTCACCCCTTTCCTTAATCCCCCTTCTCCACAACCTTCTCCCACCTACCTCCCTCCCCTCTTTTTTTTTTTTTCTTGTTTGTAGGCTGCCTCGGCCAACCCAGAATTCCAAAGCACATAATTTTGTGAAATTTAAAAGGGATGCGCTCCCCTCAAAAGCGATCTAAATTGCTTAGACACCTGAAACGCTTGCGACCTGACATAGTTCTCCTGCAAGAAACCCACTTGACAGAAGCTGACTTCTTTAGATTACGAAAATTCTGGTTGGCCAGGTCTTTGGCTCCCTGGCTCAGAATCGCAAAGCTGGGGTGATCACTTTGCTACATAGAAATTTCCTAGGAAAAGTACTAGCGGAAAAGAGGGATGAGGAGGGTAGATGACTCAGGCTACTGAATGAATTTGAAGATGTCAAATACAGCATATACAATACATATACATATACAATGTTTATGCCCCGAATGGGGAGAATAAGGGCTTTTTTGCTAAGCTAGAACATATGTTACTCTCTGATGTGGTCCCTAATAAAGTCGTAGTTGGCGATCTCAATACAGCGGTTTCGGTCCTAGAGGATCGACAGAGGGCAGACAGAGTCATGAGCCTCCCACACTGTAGAGACGTGGTTTTATCTCCTTTTCTATCATCAACAAACATGCAAGATGTATAGCGCTTGCTCCACCCTGATGACCAAGAGTACACTCATTTTTCCCATGTTTACCAGTCATGGTCCCGTATTGACTACTTATTCACTAGTGTGTCCTTGGAAGGCCGAATGTTAGATGTGGATATCCACGACTTGGTCATTTCTGATCATTCACCTATTTCTATTTGCTTGCAGAATACCCACCCCAGAGGAACAGACTTCTTATGGAGCTTCCTGTCTTTCCTAGCCAAGGATGACAACTTCACTGACATATTGCAAGGTTGGTGGTTGGAATTCCAAGATGATAACCCCCCCATGCATCAGATGTTTCAACTCATTGGGAGGCACCAAAAGCGGTGCTTAGAGGTTGAATCATTGGCTATATTAGCAATTTGTGAAATAAAATCTCTCAACAATATTTAGGAGTTAGCAAAACACTCAGGGAAGCCTACACTGCATTTTTGCAGAAACCATCCACTGTTGCTCAGGAGAATTGGCTCAAGGCCAGGAGTGACTATGAATTCTGGATAGATAGAAGAGAGGCGTTATATCGATCTGCATTTCAGACGGATCTATTTCGCTATGGCAACAAATCTGGTCGCATTTTGTCTATTTTGGCTAGAGGCAGGTTTACTCCTACGTTCATCGCTTCCTTGAAGGATAGCCAGGGAACCACACAGACACACCCCAAAACTATTAATAGAGTTCTGGGAGACTATTATGCCCAATTGTGAAAAGAGTCGACAGGGGATAGACGAGTGGAACCTGAGTTCTTAGCATCCATTAAGATGCCATCTCTGACAACAGATCAACAGGATAGTTTAAACTGAAGCATCACAGAGGGAGAAATTTTATATACCATAAAATCCCTACACAATAACAAGGCACCGGGCCCCGACGGGTTCACAGGGGAATTTTATAAGATGCTTCAAGCCCAGATCTCCCCCACTTTGGTTACTTTCTTTAATCATCTCTTACAGACGGGACTTTTCCCAATCACACCAATGTAGCGTACATAAACCTAATACTGAAGCCGAACAAAGACCCACATGACCCATCGGCCCATATCATTGATCAACCAGGACCTAAAGATCCTGACTAAGATTCTGGCAGACAGACTGGGGGCCCTAATGCCATCCCTGGTGGAACCCTCACAGGTGGGGTTCATTAAGGGCAGATCAGCGGTAGCTAACATTCGCAAAGTATTAGCCACTCTAGATTGGGTAAGACAGCGTCCTCGACCAGGAGAAGCCCTTATCTTACTGGCCCTGGATGCGGAGAAAGCCTTCGATACGGTCCGGTGGACCTGGTTGGGGGCAGTTTTAGACAAATATCAAATCACTGGACACTTTCGTACTTTTCTGCATGGCCTTTATTCCAACCCACTGGCGGGAGTGCATACTAGGGGCTTCCTCTCTCCGGCTTTCTCCCTTCACAGGGGAACACGTCAAGGGTGTCCCCTGTCACCACTGTTGTTCGATTTGGCCCTAGAACCCCTAGCCCACATTTTAGAACATTCTGGTCTTCTGAATCAGGCATTTCAGTGGGCAATAAAGAGGTCAAAGTAGCTTTATACGCTGATGACTTACTGATTTTTATGTCTAACCCCCAACAACATCTATCTCCCCTGATGGATTTCCTGCGCCGATTTGGTTCCTTCTCGGGATACACCATTAACTCTACCAAAAGTGAAATCCTGGAGTTACAATTAAAGAACCTTTCTCAATTGTGGGTAGAAAATGGCTTTGCCTCTACCTCGGTTAAACAACATATCACTTATTTAGGGCTAAAAATTGGCAAACTCTCTAGTTTACACCCTAAATTATCCACCCCTCATAGAAAACATAATAGCGGAACTCCATAGGTGGCACACACTTCCTCTGACCTTCTTAGGGAGATGCTACTTAATCAAAATGATGAGTTTTTCAAAACTGCTATATCCTCTCCAAACTCTCCCACTTCTGTTAAAGCACAATGATGTAAATGCTCTCAATAAAGCTTTCACCAAGTTTCTAGGGTCAGGCAGACACCCCCGGACCTCCTTACAGAAATTGATGTTGTGGAAGCCTGAAGGGGGGTTGAAGTTTCCTAACTTAAGAGGCTACACCCTAACTTGCTTGATGCGACACATAGTTGATTGGATACATGGGACGGATCACTTTTCAAACAGAGCTTTGGAACAAAACCTGGTGGTCCCTTGGGGCCTGGTGTCTTGCCTACACTCCAAACTGGCCACCCTCCCCTCTGAAATCAAAAATTCAATACTGATACGATATACGGTAGTGGCTTGGAAGGAGATACGGAAGGTTTTTGGCCTCCCTCACTCGGTATCCAAAAGAATGTCACTCCGGGACCACCCAGAATTTCCACAGGGAAATCACACTCTGATGGCTGAAGCTTGGAAATTAAAAAGGTATAGAGAGAGTGGAACACCTGATGCATGTGGGGGAGAAACGATGGCTAACACCCAGGGAGCTAAAAGAGCGATTTCAACTCCCGGACTCCCATTTTCTGTATATCCTACAGGGGTTGGCATTCTGTAAGCACAGAGTTCGGGATCTCTCTAAAGAAGCATCTACGAACTCTTTCGACGATATAGTAGGAAACACTACACGGCTTGTTTCCCTCTCTGGGCTTTATAGAGCAATGTTTGGCAATTTCACGAAGGCCTCTCCATCCACACTATTTCGCAAGTGGGAGGACATTATACTAGATGCCAAGATTAGAGAAAAAATTATGGAGGGGTGGGGGAAAATCCGTTACTGTGTGATTAATGAGAGATGGCGAGATGATGCATATTGCGATATATGGCTTCAACTTCCCAGCCTCTCCAAATTTTCCAGACCGTATTACCCATTGCCCGAAATGCAAAGAACCAACCACAGATTTTTGGCATGGAATATGGACTTGTCCTGAGGTAATACAGTTTTGGAAAAACTTGATATTATACATCAAAACACACTGGTCTGTTCACCTCCCCTCAGAACCTCAGCCACTGTTGTTCCATTATATTCACCTACCACCATCTCAATCCACTCACTTCCAGAATGTTCCTCTCTTCCTCCACTCGATATTATTGGTGGCCAAGAGAGTCCTATTACACCATTTGTTGTCAGATTCTATGCCAACAATACCCACAGTGATCTCACAATTGAAGATATTGCTGAGGTACAATCGAATCGACGCAGAGAGACACAAGGAGGGCTCAGCTGCTAAGTTTTTCCGAAAGTGGAAAACCTTTCTTCTTTCCCACTTTAGTGCATCTGAAATTTCGGAAGTGGTTAAACCATTTCAATATACTTCCTGGTACCTCACCTCCTCACTACGAGGCACTCTAGGTGCACTTCAAGTGTAATTCCTCTTTATTCCATTTCCCACTCAAATTCCACCCTTTCAATCCCCCCCTTTTTTTTCCTCTTTTACAAATTTTATGTTATACCTATGTTTGATATGCCAGCCTTTATGCATGGCCCGATTTATTGTAAACAAATGATGCACTTTAAACTACTGTGCACTCTTGATGTTATTATTTGTCCCCCTCCCTTCTTCCTTTCTGTTACATGATAAATGAAAATACTTCAATAAAAAGAATTAAAAAAAAATAGAAAGCTATTCACACTAGTACAATAATCATACTTTACAATATGCCGAGGTTGTTCTTATTTATTCCTAATGCTCCCATCGCATTACATTTAATAATCCAGCTTCCTTCCCTCTGGAGCAGGGGCGGACATACGCCCGTGCAGGGGCCCTATGCGACAGGGGGGCCAATGGGACGTTCGGTGGCAGGGAGAGATGAGCGCTTCCATTGAGGGGGCATCTACAAGGGGGCATTATATACTGGCACAGATGGGGGGAGCACTATAGGGGCATCTACAAGGGGGCATTATATACTGGCACTATAGGGGCATCTACAAGGGGGCATTATATACTGGCACAGATGGGGAGCACTATGGGGCATCTACTAGGGGGCATTATATACTGGCACACGGAGGAGAGGAGCACTATGGGGGCATCTACTGGAGGGCATTATATAGGGGCATTTTATACCGGCACAAACTATATGTGCACTATGGTGGAGGGGGAAGAGGAGCATTATAGGGGCATTTTATACTGGCACATTATGTCAGGCACCATGGGACGGGGAGGAGCACTATGGGGGCATCTACTGGGGGCACTTTATAAAGAGTATTCTTTACTGGTGCAAATTCCGGCCACATTAAAGGGGTATTCTCATCTTAGACAATGGGGGCATATCGCTAGGATATGCCCCCATTGTCTTATAGGTGCGAGTCCCACCGCTGGGACCCGCACCTATATCCAGAACGGAGCGGGGAGCTGCGCCTGGTGGTGGCCGGACCCCCAGAAACCCAGGGTCCTCCAGGCGCAGCTCCCCGCTGCGCTCATAGAAATGAATGGGAGCCGGGCCGTGCATGCGCGGTGCGCTCCCATTCATTTCTATGGAGCTGACAGAAGTAGCCGAGCCAGCGCTCGGCTATTTTCGGCTCCATAGAAATGAATGGAGGGCGGCTGCGCATGCGCAGTGCGCCCTCATTCAGTTCGGGGGCTCCGTTCTGGATATAGGTGCGGGACCCGCACCTATAAGACAATGGGGGCATATCCTAGCGATATGCCCCCATTGTCTAAAATGAGAATAACCCTTTAAGGCAAAAATGCTGAGAATCAGCGGGACATAAACCTCTGCATGCTGCGTAGTGCTTCAGGTGTGAAAGTAGTCTCATCCTATGTTTTGTATTGCTGTATGTAATGTTAGGAGGGAATAGGTTAAGTTGAAAATTTGGCATGGGGGTGGGGGGGAGCCAGGCACAATCTTTGCACAGGGGCCCTCTGCTGTCTGTGCCCGCCCCTGCTCTGGAGTACAATTCTTTGGCGATCTCCTCCTCTTCTGGGAGTATTAACAATTTCTATGCCAGCAAACTTCAACACTCTGAGATCAGCACCTACTCGATCAGGTGTGGGGAGCCTTTGCCTCAGAGACGTAGCTATAACTGACTGGGCACCACAGCAAATTTTTGTATGGGCCCCCATCAACTTAATGGACACACTCATACATGCGCTCATCACATACATGTAGGTTTGTCATGATACCAACATTTTGATTCAATTTCAATACCATAAAAAAGTACTGTGATACGCGATACCATTGGATACAACCCGAAAAAACTATTAAAGGGGTATTCCCATCTCTCAAATGTAGTTTGTATAGTTAGATATAGCCATACCAATATTATTACTAATAGAATGTATTTATATAAAATGTACCGTTCAGAAGATTATCCTATTTGTATATCCATTGTCCCACACACATCAGTCAGGCTGTTGCCCCTAGTTACGACCACCACCGCCATGTAGTAGTGGTGGTCAGCTGGCTCCTTTTCAAACCCGCTCTGAGGTAACTGCTGTATTGTAAACGCACATTACATGAACATGCAGAGACACATCTTAGGATTGTAGCATTTTTGTCTGCGCTTCCAAAACGTAGAGAAATGGATTCTGTTCCAAGATCAATTCATCTCTATGGAGCAGCATCCGTTTATAAAGTCTGCGTTTTGGACGGATCCTGACAATTGCGTTTTGGACTGGTAGCGTCCCAAACTCAGATGTGAAAGTACCCTAAGATGTGTCTCCGCATGCTCATGCAATGTGCGTTCACAATACAGCAGTTACCTCAGAGCGGGTTTGAAAAGGAGCCAGCTAACCACCACTACTACATGGCGGCTGTGGTCATAACTAGGGGCAACGGCCTGACTGATGTGTGTGGGACAATGGATATACAAATAGGATAATCTTCTAAACGGTACATTTTATATAAATACATTCTATTAGTAATAATATTGGGATAGCTATATCTAACTATACAAACTACATTTGTGAGATGGGAATACCCCTTTAAATGCCAAAAAAGCCATGTGTATTCCGCATTTTATGGAACGTCAGTCCCATAATAGAATAGTCCTATAGTATTTTTTGGAGGACAAGGTGACTAAAAAATGACAACTCATTTTCTGTTATGGCGATCACCATAGATATTTTTTAATAGTTTGGACTTTTTCAGACGTGGCGATACCTAATATGTTTTTTTAATTCGTACAAAGCTCAGTGTAAAATTGCGGCGGTGACGGCTGTTTCGTGCGTCCTTGCGCTTCGTCTGGCTGCTAGCGTGATGACGTCGGCTCGCACTGCAGGCTTTATACTGCCTCCGGCGTCATCACCATAGTGACAGAAAACAATACATTTAAAAACTCCTAAAACAACTCCGATCAAATAAACACTGCTAAATCATTCTTATCGTTTAGGCCCAGAGGTCCCATTGCATTTGTTCTTATTATCCAAGAGGCCTCTCGCTGCAACAAGGTTCTATGACGATCCCCTCCATATTTTAAAGGGGCCACTATCAATTCCAGCACACATTAACCCTTCACCTGTACCTCCATGTTCCTCCCTCATATGGTTGATCAACCTTGGGGATCCACTGCCTGTTTGTATTGACTTCTTATGTTCTCTGAAACGCATGTATAGGGGTCTAATGGATTTTCCTATATAAAACCTTTTCAATGGACAAAATATTACATACACTACATACTGGGTCTTACAGGTTACCAACTGCCTTACTATATGTGTAATACCTCCTATGTTAATATTTCTTGTTTTACACATGTGTTTGCAAGAGACACAGTGTCCGCACTTGTAATTGCCTTGTGGGGCTGATCTAGATAACCAATTTTCTTCTCTATTGTCATATGCACTTTTTACCAACCTATCTCTTAACGTGATACTTCTCCTGAAACTAATTAATGGGGGGCTTTTAACCTTCTCCTTCAGGTCGTCATCGTTTGATAGGATGTGCCAATTATTAAAGATCGCCCTTCTCAATAGTGCAGACATAGGTGTATATTTAAAAGAAAAGACTGCTCTATCCGTTTCTTTTTTATTTTCCCTCTGATGACCTCTAGGGTTATCATTCTTATGGACTACTTTTTCAAAAGATTGGTCTACCAATTTCTCGGGGTAAGCTCTCCCCAGTAACCTCTTTTTCAGATCCCTTGACTGCACTACAAAATCATTGTCCTTATTTGCTATCCTTCTTAATCTTGTAAATTGTCCCTGGGGTACTGCTTTTTTAACATGATAGGGATGGGAGCTCCTGTAATGCAACAGGGAATTCGTGGCTGTCTCTTTCCTATATACATTACTATTTTGCTATCCTGGATGGAGACCTCCACATCCAGGAATTCTAATTCTTTCTGGTGTATGTTGCTAGTAAATCTCATATTCATCTCATTTTCATTATTCAAATAGGACACGAATTCCCTGAATTGCATTTCAGTACCTCTCCATATTATAAATATGCCATCAACAAATCTCATGAACAGTTTAATGTTCTGCACAAATCTGTTCCTAATGGTGAACACATATTTTTCCTCAAAATACGCCAGGAAGAGGTTGGCAAAGGTGCATGATACTGGTCTCCCCATGGCTGTTCCAGATAATTGGTGGAACCATTGGCCATTGAACAAAAAAGCATTATGGGTCAAAACATATCCCAAAGCTTCCTCCACAAAATCGATATACTCCTGAATTTTTTTCTGATGGTTTAATATATGGCTAACTGCTTCCACTCCCAGGCCTTGGGGTATTCTTGTGTATAAGCTTTCTACGTCTATAGACGCTAAGAGGTCTCCCTCTTGCCATTGTATATCCCTATTTTTTTATTGTTTATATATTTTTGTATGTAAAATTGGGAAAGATGGTAATTTAAAGTTTTACTATTTTGGTGTTGTCACGCTCTGGTGTGGAGGGAATAGCCACACCGAGCGTACGAGGGAAGGGAAAAGACCAAAACCAGGGAAACGGTCACCTCCTGCAGGGAACCCTGAAACTAGGCCCTGACTGACTACCAGTATGAACAAGCCTTAGTGGTAGGAGAGTTCATACACAGGAACCTAATAATAAATTCACCCTAAAGAACCCTACAGCTAGTGACACAGGACAGAGTCAACCCGTTCCTCCAAGAGTAAGGACGAACAGGAGACTCCAGAAGAAAAACCACAAAAGGGAAAATGTCACTTATCTTAAAGCAGAAATTGCAGCAACCGGATCTCAGCCAAGATCCACACCACACACTACAAAGTAGGCAGAAAGTATAAACCGCAGTGAATCCTGGGAGAAGAAGGAATAAATAGAGGAAAGACAATTACCACAGCCACAACAGCTGAGGGGAAGAGGTGTGGTAAACAGCAACTAAACCAAGGGAAAAGCATGTCAAATTATGTCAAACTTGAAAGCCACGCAGAACGTCTGATACCAGACGCAAGCCCACTCGTGACATTACCCCCCCTTTTACGGGTGACCTCCAGGCACCCAGGACCAACTTTATCAGGATGACACCTGTGAAAGGCTTTCACCAAACGACTGGCATTCACCTCAGATGCCGGTACCCATGACCTCTCCTCAGGACCATAACCCTTCCAATGAACAAGATATTGAAGAGTCCCACGGAGAACTCGAGAATCAATGATCTTGACAATCTGGAATTCCAAATTACTATCCACCAAGACAGGCGCGGGTGGCAAGGGAGATGGCTCCAGAGGTTCAACATATCTCTTCAACAAAGATCTGTGAAACACATTATGGATTTTCAGGGCCTGAGGAAGTTCAAGACGAAATGCTACAGGATTAATAATGGCCGTGATCTTATATGGGCCAATAAATCTTGGACCCAACTTCCAAGAAGGAACTTTCAACTTAATGTTCCTAGTAGACAGCCACACAGAATCACCCACACTTAGGTCCGGACCATTCATACGTCTCCTGTCAGCCACACGTTTGTACTTGTTACCCATATTTATCAAGTTATTTTGAATTTTTCGCCATATAGAAGACAATGATGACGAAAATTGTTCTTGCTCAGCAATACCAGAAGTATCAGAACCAGAAAATGTGCCAAACTGCGGGTGAAAGCCATATGCACCAAAAAATGGTGACTTACCAGTGGAGTCCTGTCTGCGATTATTTATGGCAAACTCAGCCAGAGACAAAAACGAGGACCACTCCTCCTGGTTCTCAGAGACAAAACATCTCAAGTAAGTCTCCAGACTCTGATTGGTACGGTCAGTCTGTCCATTCGTCTGGGGATGAAAGGCAGAGGAAAAAGACAGTTGTACCCCGAGCCGAGTACAGAACGCCCTCCAGAATCTGGACACAAACTGAGTCCCACGATCAGAGACCACGTCAGTGGGAATGCCATGAAGTTTCACAATGTTGTCAACAAACACTTGTACAAGAGTTTTAGCATTGGGGAGTGAGGGTAATGCAATAAAGTGTGCCGTTTTACTAAAACGATCTACAACCACCAGAATAACTGTCTTACCAGACGACTCAGGCAGATCAGTGATGAAGTCCATGGATAGGTGAGTCCATGGTCTGGACGGGATGGGTAATGGAAGTAGAGGTCCAGAAGGTCGAGCATGTGTCACCTTATAGCGTGCACAGACACTACAGGCTGACACATAGTCCTCAACACACTTACGCAGCCCTGGCCACCAGAATCTACGAGAGATGAGGTCGACAGTGGATTTACTCCCAGGGTGTCCCGCAAGCACCGAAGAATGATGCTCCTCAAACACCTTATGACGCAAATCAGAAGGAACAAACAACTTCCCAGGAGGGCAAGACTCCGGCACATCTCCCTGGGCCTCAAACACTTTAGCCTCAAGATCAGGGTAAAGAGCGGATCTCACCACTCCTTCAGACAGTATAGAGCTCGGATCTTCAAAATCACCACCTCCGGGAAAACTACGTGACAAGGCATCCGCCTTCACATTCTTAACCCCAGGATGATATGTGACAATGAAATTGAATCTGGTGAAGAACAAAGACCATCTGGCCTGCCTCGGATTAAGTCGTTTAGCCGACTCCAGGTAAGACAGATTTTTGTGATCAGTGAATACCGTGATTTGGTGAATCGCCCCTTCCAATCAAGGATGCCATTCCTCAAAAGCCAACTTAATGGCCAGTAACTCTCTGTTACCCACATCATAATTTCTCTCCGCCGCAGAGAGTTTTTTCGAAAAAAAAGCACATGGGCGCCATTTACCAGGTGACGGGCCCTGTGATAAAACTGCTCCTATCCCCACATCGGATGCGTCAACCTCCACAATGAAAGGTTGTGACACATCTGGCTGCACCAATATAGGGGCAGAAGAAAAGCCCTCCTTCACAGCGGAGAAGGCTTGCAACGCTGCATTAGACCACACTGAGACATCCGTCCCTTTCTTAGTCATGTCAGTTAAGGGTTTAACTATTGTCGAATAGTTCTTAATAAATTTTCAGTAATAGTTGGTGAACCCCAAAAATCGCATAAGAGCCTTCAGATTTTCAGGTTGGTCCCAGTTCAGAACAGCACAGACTTTCTCTGGATCCATACGAAAACCTGAAGATGAAAGCAAGTATCCTAAGAATTGCACCTCATGTACAGCAAAAACACATTTCTCTAATTTTGCATACAACTTGTTATCTCTTAAGATTTGCAACACCTGCCTCACGTGATCCTGATGTGTCACAATATCTGGAGAATAGATTAGTATGTCATCCAAATACACGACTACAAACCTCCCCACAAGATGATGAAAAATGTCATTAACAAAATGCTGGAAGACAGCAGGAGCATTGGTCAACCCAAAAGGCATGACCAGGTTCTCAAAGTGGCCCTCAGGAGTGTTAAAGGCCGTCTTCCATTCATCCCCTTCTTTGATCCTGACCAGATTATATGCCCCCCTTAAGTCCAACTTGGAGAACACCTTGGCATCCACAATCTGGTTAAACAAGTCAGGAATCAAAGGAAGGGGGTACGGATCACGGACAGTAATCCTATTGAGTTCACGGAAATCCAGACATGGCCTAAGGGTTCCGTCCTTTTTCTTAACAAAAAAGAACCCTGCTGCCACAGGAGATTTGGAAGGCCTAATATGTCCTTTAGCCAAACTCTCAGCAATATATTCCTTCATGGCCATTCTCTCAGGTCCAGAAAGGTTATACAGCCTAGATTTGGGCAATTTTGCTCCAGGGATAAGATTGATAGGACAATCGTATTCCCGGTGAGGGGGTAAATCCTGACATCCACCTTCAGAAAATACATCAGAGAAATCCGATATAAAAGAAGGAAGAGTCTTAGTGGTTAAAGCAGAAAAAGATGTATTAAGGCAATTGTCAACACAATAATCGCCCCAATCCACAATTTGTCTAGTATGCCAGTCAATGGATGGATTATGTTTGCTTAACCACGGTAAACCCAGAACCACAGGAGCAGGAAGACCTTCCAACACAAAACATGAAATAAGCTCCTGATGAAATTCACCCACTCTTAATTTGATATCATGCACCATCTGAGACAAACACTTCTGAGATAGAGGTGCAGAATCAACGGCAAACACAGAAATCCTCTTATCCAAAGAACTCTGCGACAATCCATCCATACGGACAAACTGAGCATCAATCAAGTTCACCCCTGCCCTGCTGTCAATAAACACCTCAATTTTCACAACCTTTGACTCTAGCGCCACCTCGGCAGTCAGGAGAAAACGGGTACTACAGGATGAAGACAAATGCACATTTTCAGTCTCCCTACCCACCCCACCAAGAGTGAGATGAGAATTCAACGCCCCCTTTTCTTTTCTCTCTTTTAGAGATTGAAAGCATGGACATACATTGATAAAGTGTCCTTTCTGACCACAGAAAAAACACACACCCTTTTTATTACCAAAATGTTTACGAGTGGAAACAGGAGTGGCTCCCCCTAATTGCATAGGTTCATCCCCTGACATCAACCTAGGGGAATATTCACCCAAAGTGTCATAGGAAGACAGTACACTATGTGATAGTACGTCCTGAGAGCGGGGGCCCCTAGATCGCTCTCTCCGGTGCCTATCCATGCGCACAGCAAGAGACATAGTGGCCTCCAAAGACACAGGGGTTTCCTGAAAGGCCAAAGCGTCCTTCAGCCTTTCAGACAAACCTTTACAGAATTGGCTACGTAAAGCCGGATCGTTCCATTCAGTATTGGTCGCCCACCTCCAAAACTCAGAGCAATAAATCTCAACCGGCCGCTCACCCTGACAAAGGTCACGTATCTGGGTCTCAGCCAGGGAGATATGATCCGGGTCATCATAGATAATCCCTAAAGCCTTGAAAAATTCATCTACTGACCGGAGAGACTGCGATCCAGTCGGCAGAGAAAAGGCCCATGACTGCGCATCCCCTTTAAGCAGAGAGATGACCACACCAACCTTCTGCTCCTCATTACCAGAAGAATGTGGACGCAGTCTGAAATACAATTTGCACGCCTCCCTAAATAGAACAAAATTATCACGTCCCCCAGAAAATCTATCCGGGAGGGGGACCTTAGGCTTCAAACAGGCCTGACACTCAGCACCCCCAGAACCACCAGCCTGTGGTCTCTGAATCTGGTTGCGGATGTCAGCCACCTCCAAACTGAGTCCCTGCAGCCGTTCAGCAAGTGCAGCAATAGCATCCATGTCAGCACAAAAATGACATAAATTTTTGTTTTGGCGGTTTATAATGTCACACTCTGGTGTGGAGGGAATAGCCACACCGAGCGTACGAGGGAAGGGAAAAGACCAAAACCAGGGAAACGGTCACCTCCTGCAGGGAACCCTGAAACTAGGCCCTGACTGACTACCAGTATGAACAAGCCTTAGTGGTAGGAGAGTTCATACACAGGAACCTAATAATAAATTCACCCTAAAGAACCCTGCAGCTAGTGACACAGGACAGAGTCAACCCGTTCCTCCAAGAGTAAGGACGGACAGGAGACTCCAGAAGGAAAACCACAAAAGGGAAAATGTCACTTATCTTAAAGCAGAAATCGCAGCAACCGGATCTCAGCCGAGATCCACACCACACACTACAAAGTAGGCAGAAAGTATAAACTGCAGTGAATCCTGGGAGAAGAAGGAATAAATAGAGGAAAGACAATTACCACAGCCACAACAGCTGAGGGGAAGAGGTGTGGTAAACAGCAACTAAACCAAGGGAAAAGCATGTCAAATTATGTCACTCTTGAAAGCCACGCAAAACATCTGATACCAGACGCAAGCCGACTCGTGACAGGTGTTTTTTTAAAGTCAGTTCTATCTCCAATGGTGGCCAGCGGCAGCTTCACAGCCCCCTCCCCTTAATTCTTTTATTGGTGGCCAGCGGCCTCCTATACCTCCTACCTTCTCCAGTGTGCCGGCTGAGGAGAACATGATGCGCACTGAGAGCAACTTTTGCCATCTTCTCTTAGAGATACAGTACTAGGCTGTGCAGCATTCATACACGCACTCACCACATACATGGACGCACTCATATACACACTCACCACATACATGGACACATTGATACATGCACACACGACATACATGGAAGCACTCATACATGTGCTCACCACATATATGGATGCACTCATACAAGTGCTCACTACTTACATGAATGCACTCATACATGCGCTCACCACATACTGTACATCGATGCACTCATACACATGCTTACCACTTACAAGGACACACTCATAAAAGTGCTCTCCCCATACATGGATGCACTCACACACACGCTCTCCACATAAATACACTGATACTACACACATGTACACATATATACACCTATTTATACACACTTACCTTTCCTGTAGACAGCTGATATCTTGTCCTCACAGGCAGCCTGGAGAAGTAGGTGCCATCACCCCCTGTCCCATCTAGGGGAGTGGTTAATCCCTAATCTACTATAATGGGGGGGGGGGTTCAGAGAACAGGACTAATGGGGAGGAAGGGCATTGCAGAGCTCTGTATGCAGGAGCAGCCAGCCTGCTCTTTAGTAGCTTTGTGCTGGTGGGCGGGGCTTGACCCCATGAAGTTCAGCTAGCATCCAGCAAATAGAAAACAAAAATCAGTACTGGCAACTGGTGTGCTATTACAGCAGATCCCAGCCTAAGAACAGCCATAGGAGGAGGAGATGGCAATTACACTGTATCTGTTCCTCACTGAGCAAGGACCTTCAGTGGGAGGAGCTCCAGCACTGGTGCTGTAAGTGGCATCCTCTTCTATAAAGTACAGGAGATGCGAGTAGGGGCAGCCCTAGATCTAATGAAAACATTTAGTACTGATTTGGTTCCCCTTCTGAGCTCAGTCCCAAAGCAGTTGCTTCCCCTGCTTCCCTGATAGCTACGCCACTGCTTTGCCTGTCTTTACCGAATTTAAAATGTTTCCTGACTCTCTCAAAGAGGCACCTAATTGTCTTTCCTATGTAAAAGTGGCCACAAGGAACATAAACTACAAATTTGGTGCGCAATTGATGAAATGTTGCACTTTATGCTTTATACCTCCTATCATCAACAACCACTTCTGCATATTGTACTTACAAAAAGAACAATAGCCACACTTGTAATTAGCTTTTGGAATTGGTGAAGTAAGCCAATCTTTTTTTTACTACTGAAGTCACTTCTAACTAGTTGGTTTCTAATAGTAACATTTCTCCTGAATGCAGTCGGGCTTTTGAGCAGTAAAGTTCTCTGGAGCTGCATCCTGCTTCAATATGTGCAAGTTTTTAAATATGACTCTGCGTATAATGACAGCTGCAGGGCTATATTTAACATGTTGCCGACCTAGGACGAGAATGCTTGTCCTAACTGGCCGGTACTTAACGCCTTAGGACGAGCATTCTCGTCCTAGGGTTAACCAGCAGCCTGTCATGCGCTGCCGCGATCCGCAGCGGGGCCCGGCTGATACTGACAGCCGGACCTCTGCTGTATCCGTCAGCATCGGTGACAACACAGATGCCAGCGGATTAACCCCCTGTATGCCACGGTAAAAAAAAATAAAGAACATACATATTAGGTATCGCTGCGTCCGTAACAACCTGCTCTAGAAAAATATCACATGATCCACCCCGCCCGGTCAACACCGTAAAAAAATAAAAATAAAAACTGTGCTAAAAAAGCCATTTTTTGTCACCTTTCATCACAATGTAATACCAAGTGATCAAAAAGTCATATCTACCTGAAAATAATACCAATCAAACCGTCATCTCATCCCGCAAAAAATGAGCCCTTACCTGAGACAATCACCCAAAAAATAAAAAAAACTACAGCTTTCAGCCTATGGAGACATTTTTTTTTGTTTCAAAAATGATATTATTGTGTAAAACTTAAATAAATAAAAATAAGTATACATGTTAGGTATCGCCGCATCCTTAACAACCTGCTCTACAAAAATATCACATGATCTAACCCCTCAGGTGAATGCCTTAAAAAAATAAAAATAAACACAGTGTAAGAAAAGCCATTTTTTGTCACCTTACATCACTAAAAGTGCAACACCAAGCGATCAAAAAGGCGTATGTCTCCAAAAATAGTACCAATCAAACCGTCATCTCATCCAGCAAAAAATTAGCCCCTACCTGAGACAATCACCCAAAAAAAAAAAAAAACTAGAGCTCTCAGACTATGGAGACACTAAAACATGATTTTTCTGTTTCAAAAAAGTTATCATTGTGTAAAACTTAAATAAATAAAAAAGTATACATGTTAGGTATTGCCACATCTGTAAAAACCTTCTCTATAAAAATCTCACATGACCTAACTCCTCAGGTGAACACAGTAAAAATAATAAAATAAAAACCGTATCAAAAAAGCCCTTTTTTGTCACCTTACATCACTAAAAGTACAACACCAGTCGATCAAAAAGGCGTATGTCCCCAAAAATAGTACCAATCTAACCGCCATCTCATCCAGCAAAAATGAGCCCATACCTGAGAAAGTCACCCAAAAAATAAAAATAATTACAGCTCTCAGACTATGGAGACACTAAAACATGATTTTTTTTTGTTTCAAAAATATTATTGTGTAAAACTTAAATAAATAAAAAAGTATACATATTAGATATTGCCGCGTCCGTAACGACCTGCTCTATAAAAATAACACATTTTCTAACCTGTCAGATGAACGCTGTAAATAACAAAAAAATAAAAACGATCCCAAAACAGCTATTTTTTGTTACCTTGCCTCACAAAAAGTGTAATATAGAGCAACCAAAAATCATATGTACCCTAAAAAAGTACTAACAAAACTGCCACCTTATCCTGTAGTTTCCAAAATGGGGTCACTTTTTTGGAGTTTCTAATCTAGGTGTGCATCAGGGGGTCTTCAAATGTGACATGACAACTTAAAATTTTTCCAGTGATCTCTGCCCTCCAAAAACCATATGGCGTTCCTCTCTTTCTGTGCCCTTCCATGTGCCTGTACAGCAATTTACAATCACAAATGGGGAGTTTCTGTAAACTACAGAATCAGGGTAATAAATATTGAGTTTTGTTTACCTGTTTACCCTTTGTTAATGGAAAAAGTTGATTAAAATGGAAAATCTGGCAAAAAAGTGAAATTCTGAAATTTCGTCTACATTTTCGTTTACATTACAATTCTTGTGGAACACCTAAAGGGTTAACAAAGTTTGTAAAATCAGTTTTGAATACCTTCAGTGGTGTAGTTTCTAAAATGGGGTCATTTTTGGGTGGTTTCTATAACGTAAGCCTCACAAAGTGACTCCAAGACCTGAACTGATCCTTAAAAAGTGGGTTTTGGAAATTTTGTGAAAAATTTCAAGATTTAGTTCTAAACTTCTAAGTCTTCTAAGATCCCAAAAAAAAGAATGTAATTTTCAAAATGATCCAAACCTGAAGTAGACATATGGGGAATGTAAAGTAATAACTATTTTTGGAGGTATTACTATGTATTTTAAAGTAGAGAAATTGAAATTTAGAAATTTGCACATTTTTCTAAAGTTTGGGTAAATTTGGTATTTTTTTTATAAATAAAAATGAAATATTTTGACTCAAATTTACCACTGTCATGAAGTACAATATGTGACGAGAAAACAATATCAGAATGGCCTGGATAAGTAAAAGCATTTTAAAGTTATCACCAAATAAAGTGACACATGTCAAATTTCATAAAAATGGCCTGGTCCTTAAGGTGAAAAATGTCAGGGTCCTTAAGGGGTTAAAAGAAAATACAAACCTTGTATTCTTTGCGTAAAAAGCAGATCTTTTTGCTTTATGTTACTGGCCCTATGGTCTATAGCTTTATCCAGTTCATTGCTAGGGTAACCTCTTTGCAAAAACATACCTTCAGTTCTTGAGCTTGATCAGAAAAATCAGTATATTGACTATATAATCTACTAGCAGAAGAACCCAGCTTCGCCCGGGTATATTTCATCTATTTTATTTAATGTTTGTGTGTGTCATTAAAATATATCGACAGTATCCATTATAACAGTGACATCTACAGCACCCCGCCCCCTTAACAGTGACCTCCACAGCCCCCCACCCCTTAACACTGACCCCTCCACAGTGACCCATCTCCTTAAAATGGGACCTCCACAGCAGCCCACCACCTTAAGTTTGACCTTCACAGCAACCTGCTCCTTTAACAGTGAGTTCCACAGCACCCAGTCCCTTGACAGTGACCTCCACAGGGCACGCCCTCTTAACAGTGACCTCTTCAGCATCCGCCCCTTAACACTGACGATAGTTTACAGTCCTCTTAGCGATCCTCAACCATTCCCAGCCCCCTTAACAGAAACCTCCACAACGACTGCCCCTCTAACAGTGACAGTACCCCGATCCCTTAACAGTGACCTCACAGTTCCCCGCTGCCTTAACATTAACCTCACAGTACCCTGCTGCCCCTTTAATAGTGGCCTCCACAGTCCTCTCCTCCCTTAACAGTAACATCCACAGTGTCCTCCCCTTTAACAGTGAACTCCACAGCGGCCACCCCTTTATCAGTGACCTCCACAGTACCCCGTCTCGTTAACATTGATTTCCTTAATAACCCGCCCCTTAACAGTGACCTCCACAGTACCCCATCTCCTTAACTGTGATTTCCACAACAACCTGCCCCCTTGACAGTGGCCTCTACAGCAATCTTCCCCTTAAACACTGACCTCCATAGCTGACTGTCCCCTTAACTGTGACCTCCACAACAGCCTGCCCCTAGGGTGGCCAGAGGTCCTGTTTTAGGCTGGACAGTCTGGCTTTCAGACAGCCTGTCCTCTGTCCGGCGCAGGGCCTGGACGGACACAGGGATGTCCTTTTGAATAGCTCACTCTCAGACAGCTACAGGGAGAAAAACACCCTCCCTCCCACCCCTGCAGCTGACAGAAGTTAATTTTTACCTTCATTTTTTTCAATCCCTGTGGGCTGCAGAGTGGGAGGGGGTGTGGCCTAATCGGTCAGGGGCGTGACTTAGCGGGACCTGGGGATGGGGTTTTTAAGTCCTGTGACCTCCACAGCACTCCACTACCTTAATAGTGTCATCCAAAGGGCCATGCACCTACAGCAGTGAAACAAAATGGCTGGGTAGTTATGGAAACCTGGTGTGTATGTGGAGACTAAGGACCTGTGAGCTTCTATTGGCTGATAAGGGACATGTGACCATGTGTATGGCAGTTGGGATATGAAGAGAAAGACCTGCAGCTTCTATTGGCTAATGTAGGTCATGTGATGAGCCATACTTGCACTTTTTGGGAAAATGTCAGAAACGGTACGTCCTAGAGAGTCCCGGTCTAAAACCTTCCCAGACACCTGATGTACCTGTGTGCCAAATTTCGTGATTGCAAATGCGACGGTGCGTATTCCTTTAGCGGACATACATACATACACTCAGCTTTATATATTAGATGTAGTCTAATGAACTGGCCATATGGGACTGCTGACTTTACACTGGGGGCCGAATTCTTTTATGATGCAATAGTGTAGTACAGTGGTCCCTCAAGTTACAATATTAATTGGTTCCAGGACGACCATTGTAAGTTGAAACCATTGAAACCATTGCCAGAAGCCTAGCTAATAAAACTGGTGAACTGGAATTAGTGATGTGTGAGGAGGACTATGACATAGTGGGAGTAACTGAGACATGGCTGGATGATAGCTATGACTGGGCAGTTAATGTACAGGGTTACAATCTTTTTAGAAAGGATCGTCAAAACCGGAGAGGGGGAGGGGTCTGCCTTTATGTAAAGTCATGCCTAAAGCCCACACTCCGGGAAGATATAAATGAGGGATGTGAAGATGTGGAGTCACTGTGGGTAGAAATAAATGGAGCCAAAAACAATAATAAAATACTACTAGGGGTTTATTATAAACCACCCAATATATCAGAGACCACAGAAAATCTACTTCTAAATGAAATAGACGAGGCGGCAAATCATAATGAGGTCGTTATTATGGGGGACTTCAACTACCCAGATATAGACTGGGAAACTGAAACCTGTACATCTCATAAAGGAAACAGGTTCTTGGAAATAACCAAAGACAATTACCTTTCCCAACTGGTTCAGGACCCCACTAGAGGGACGGCCATACTGGACTTAGTATTAACCAATAGACCTGACAGAACAACAGATGTGCAGGTCGGGGGACACCTGGGAAACAGTGACCATAATATAATAACCTTCCAATTGTCATTCAAAAGAGCGTTTCTTCAGGGAGGAACAAAAATACCTAACTTCAAAAAAGCTAAATTTAGCCAACTAAGAGAGGCCATAGGCCTAACTAACTGGGACAAAGTCCTCAAAAATAAAAATACAGCCACAAAATGGGATATTTTTAAAAGCATCCTAATATCTAATTGTGAGAGGTACATACCTTATGGGAATAAAAGGTTAAGAAACAAGAAAAAACCAATGTGGATAAATAGAACTGTAAAGAAAGCAATAAATGACAAAAAGAAAGCATTTAAATCACTAAAACAGGAGGGGAGTGAGGAAGCATTGAAAAACTATAAGGAAAAAAATAGAATATGTAAAAGACACATAAAAACAGCCAAACTAGAGACCGAGAGATTAATCGCCAAAGAGAGTAAAACTAACCCTAAAATGTTCTTCAATTATATAAATACTAAAAAGTATAAACCTGAAGGTGTGGGCCCCTTACAGAGTAATGAGGGGGGAGTAGCAGAGAGCGATGAGGAGAAAGCGAAGCTGCTAAATAACTTTTTCTCCACTGTATTCACTGAGGAAAATAAAATGTCAGATGAAATGCAGAGTATAAAAGTAAATTCCCCTTTAAAAGTGTCCTCTCTGACCCAGGAAGAGGTGCAGCAACGTCTTAAAAATATTAAAATAGACAAATCACCAGGACCGGATGGCATACACCCCCGTATCCTAAGAGAATTAAGTAATGTAATCGACAGACCCTTATTTCTGATATTTAAGGACTCTATACTGACGGGGAGTGTTCCACAGGATTGGCGCATAGCAAATGTGGTGCCAATATTCAAAAAGGGTCCAAAAACAGAGCCTGGAAACTATAGGCCGGTAAGTTTAACGTCTGTTGTGGGTAAACTGTTTGAAGGTTTTCTGAGAGATGCTATCTTGGAGTACCTCAATGAAAATAAGCAAATATCTCCATATCAGCATGGCTTCATGAGGGATCGGTCATGTCAAACCAATTTAATCAGTTTCTATGAGGAGGTAAGTTCTAGAATTGACCGCGGCGACTCAATGGATGTCGTATATTTGGACTTCTCCAAAGCGTTTGACACTGTACCACATAAAAGGTTAGTATACAAAATGAGAATGCTTGGCCTGGGAGAAAATGTCTGTATGTGGGTAAGTAACTGGCTCAGTGATAGAAAACAGAGGGTGGTTATTAATGGTACACACTCAGATTGGGTCACTGTCACTAGTGGGGTACCACAGGGGTCTGTATTGGGTCCTATTCTCTTCAATATATTTATTAATGATCTTGTAGAAAGCTTGCACAGTAAAATATCAATTTTTGCAGATGACACTAAACTGTGTAAAGTAATTAACACAGAAGAGGACAGTGCACTGCTACAGCAGGATCTGGATAGACTGGAGGCTTGGGCAGAAAAGTGGCAGATGAGGTTTAACACTGACAAATGTAAGGTTATGCATATGGGAAGGAATAATGCAAGTCACCAGTACATACTAAATGGTAAAGCATTGGGTAACTCTGACATGGAAAAGGACCTAGGAATTTTAGTGAACAGCAAACTAAGCTGCAGAAACCAGTGTCAGACAGCTGCTGCCAAGGCCAATAAGATAATGGGTTGCATCAAAAGAGGCATAGATGCCCGTGATGAGAACATAGTCCTGCCACTTTACAAATCACTAGTCAGACCACATATGGAGTACTGTGTACAGTTCTGGGCTCCTGTGAACAAGGCAGACATAGCAGAGCTGGAGAGGGTTCAGAGGAGGGCAACTAAAGTAATAACTGGAATGGGTGGACTACAGTACCCAGAAAGATTATCAAAATTAGGGTTATTCACTTTAGAAAAAAGACGACTGAGGGGAGATCTAATAACTATGTATAAATATATCAGAGGTCAGTACAGAGATCTCTCCCATCATCTATTTATCCCGAGGACAGTGACCATGACGAGGGGACATCCTCTGCGTCTGGAGGAAAGAAGGTTTGTACATAAACATAGAAGAGGATTCTTTACGGTAAGAGCAGTGAGACTATGGAACTCTCTGCCTGAGGAGGTGGTGATGGTAAGTTCACTAAGAGAGTTCAAGAAGGGCCTGGATGTATTTCTGGAGGGTAATAATATTACAGGTTATAGTTACTAGAGAGGGGTCGTTGATCCAGGGAGTTATTCTGATTGCCTGACTGGAGTCGGGAAGGAATTTTTCCCCCTAAAGTGAGGAAAATTGGCTTCTACCTCACAGGGTTTTTTGCCTTCCCCTGGATCAACTTGTAGGAAAACAGGCTGAACTGGATGGACAGATGTCTTTTTTCGGCCTTACAAACTATGTTACTATGTTACTATGTTACATTGTAAGTTGAGTAATTGGTTCCAAAGCCCCAAAATGTCATCCAAGATAAAGCAGATAAAACAAGTCCTTACATATAACAGTCAGGAATAGCTGCTAACTAGCAACTAATACCGCTATTTTACCAGAGAAGTGGCTTTGATTGGTTGGATCTGAGTCTGAGGCATTGTATGTTGAGTCTAGTTTCAACTTAACGATGGGACACAAAAGACCATTGTATGTTGAAAATATTGTATCTTGAGGCAATTGTATCTTGAGGGATCACTGTATTTGATGCAGACTAGAGTACCGCTTATCCATTGCTTGCCGCCCCTGGACAAGTTCCATGGTATTGTAGTGATTGGAGCAGAGGAAAGTAGTGACGATTTACGGTATTTACTTTATTAAAGTTTTTTTTTTGTTTACTATATGGCACTAAAAGATTTATTGTATTTTTTATATTTGTGTAACCCCATCTGAATGTACAGCTCCATGAAATTAATGGCACTTTCAAATAAATAATAATAATAAATTAGCTTGCCAATTAAAAAATAGAAGACTTACATCTAACATATCCATAAAAGTATCAGTTTCACAACTCGGGTGCAAGCGCTGAAGGATGACACTGTCTGCTCCTTTAGTATAGAGTTTTATTGTTCCCTCTTCATTTCTTACTAGAAAAATAAGCATACAAATATTAGTATACAAATATTAGGTCACAAATAATTTTATCTAAATCCTGCAATGATGCAAGTTAAGGGTGCCTTCACAAGCAGATTTTGTAGCAGGAAAATCAGTTACATTCTTTTGAATGGAGCAGCAAGCAGGCCTCATTTAAAGGGGTTATCCCATGACCAAAAAATGAAAATGAAACATCATATAGTACATGACAATCTCTTTCTAACAAAGCTAGAACCAGCCCTGTACCTCACATGGACCCAGAGATCTCCCCATTCATTGCTCTGCTAGATTTATATCAAGCTGACAGCTCAAGGGGAGTGTCTTTTCTGCTGCAGCTAAGGGGACATGTCCATGCTCTCCCTATCACAACTCAGGAGGCAATTGAAGGATGAAACTGAGCAAGCGCTGCCTTCTCAGTCAGTAGGTCAAAGACATAAGAAAAAAAACTAACTGGTAGGTGGCGCTATACAGATACATTTTATTGAATAACACAGTGGCTATGCTAAATTTTTAATTACCAGCAATTACAAAAGTATTCAGATCCAGGTGCTGGTTTGAAAAAGGTAGAATATTGTTTGTGGGGCAACCCCTTTAAGGTAAAGGGAACTGATTTTCAGTCACAGAATTTTCTGCCACAAAATCTGCCACGCGTGAAGGCACTCTAAGAGTATAATAAGGCATAGTTAAAGATTATGAAAAATAGTAACAATGACATAAAGTACACCTCAAACAATCTCATAGGAACACATTCACAAATAGTGTGCTTTTGCCCTCCATCTGTATACTTTGTTTTCACAGAACAGTGTAGAATGAGTAAATGGAGACATTCAGTAAGAAAAAAAAAAGACAGTGGGGCACATTCTGGGTCTGTATGCCCTGCGTTAAAACTATTGTTTAGCTAACATTTGTGCAAATGTACATAAAATTGCTGGCCTGGAGTCCCAGCCCTGGAAGGCACCTAACACGCCTCTTTATTTCCCTCATATGTATCTTAGAACAGACACTGATGCTAAAGCAGCAGGGTGCAACGGAGGAAGAAGAACCGCTAACACATCTTGCTGTCTGCCCTGTAGTTGTTTAGGACAGACAAGGAGAAACTCCCATGGAGGAGGAGGATGAGGTTCTGCAACTAGAAGAGGAGTTGAAGGAGCAAAAGGATGATGATGATGACCTTGTTCACGAAACCCAATCGTCTCAGTGGAGGACTGGGAGGAATTGGAAAGAACTGGCTCCTGGGGCAAGCTGGCAAAAATGGTGAGCTGTATAGTTGCTTTCATGCTACCATGACAGGTGTATCATTGACATGAAGCAGTCTGGTGATTACTGGATAGCCATGCTTTTAGACTCTCGCTATCAAAGCAAATTGAGGAAATGTTTTCCTCCCTCCGACAGGGAGGCCAAATGATGATATTAACAGGAAACACTGTGTATGCAGCTTGCCACAGCATTTGGCAAGTAGACGCCTACCACTAGTGTGTCTGAGAAGAAGGCCCTTCTAAGCCCCCTGCAGAGTCTCTCCCCTCCCACCGCTCCAAGCAACAGAAGCTATAGCAGCAGTAGCAGCACCAGGCACTTCAGTCTCCTAAACCAATCCTGGATTTGAAAGAATTTTCACACTCCTGTGGCTAAGGCCAACATCTGGCCTTGCGGACAGTGCCCCATCTTGCCACTGTTGCCGTCTGCCTGATTAACTTCCTGCCTTCAATTATGTTGCCTTCCTTCCATCATGCAACTGCTGCTGCTTAACTACTAGAAAGGAGCAAATTGAAGTTGACGAAGTGGAATTCGATCCGAATTTCAGGAAAAATTTGATTTGCACAGAATCCGAATTTCCTCACGCTTAGTGGTAAAGAATCACATTTTTTCCTAAAATGGCTGCTGCACGTGTTAGGACATAGTGCAAAGAACTCTGGGAACGAGGGATCACCCACAATGCCATGCATGCCAATCAGCAGCCAGCCAGCTCCTGTGATGTCACAGCCCTATAAATAGATCCCCATGGGCCAAGTAACTGTAAGTTTTCATGTGTTTCATGTCTGAGTATGCATAGACTGTGCCGCACAATATACCGTATACCTCTACACTGTGTTGGGGTTATATTGTATAGTGTACATTAACATAGTAACATAGTTTGTAAGGACGAAAAAAGACATCTGTCCATCCAGTTCAGCCTGTTTTCCTACAAGTTGATCCAGGGGAAGGCAAAAAAACCCTGTGAGGTAGAAGCCAATTTTCCTCACTTTAGGGGGAAAAATTAGTTCCCGACTCCAGTCAGGCAATCAGAATAACTCCCTGGATCAACGACCCATCTCTAGTAACTATAACCTGTAATATTATTACCCTCCAGAAATACATCCAGGCCCTTCTTGAACTCTCTTAGTGAACTTACCATCACCACCTCCTCAGGCAGAGAGTTCCATAGTCTCACTGCTCTTACCGTAAAGAATCCTCTTCTATGTTTATGTACAAACCTTCTTTCCTCCAGACGCAGAGGATGTCCCCTCGTCACAGTCACAGTCCTCGGGATAAATAGATGATGGGAGAGATCTCTGTACTGACCTCTGATATATTTATACATAGTTATTAGATCTCCCCTCAGTCGTCTTTTTTCTAAAGTGAATAACCCTAATTTTGATAATCTTTCTGGGTACTGTAGTCCACCCATTCCAGTTATTACTTTAGTTGCCCTCCTCTGAACCCTCTCCAGCTCTGCTATTCCTGCCTTGTTCACAGGAGCCCAGAACTGTACACAGTACTCCATATGTGGTCTGACTAGTGATTTGTAAAGTGGCAGGACTATGTTCTCATCATGGGCATCTATGCCTCTTTTGATGCAACCCATTATCTTATTGGCCTTGGCAGCAGCTGGTGCAGGAGTTATATTGTCCGTCATGGTGTAACCTCCATGCATTTGCAGTACAATATACTGTACATTATAATACCTGTACCATGCTGTACAATATACATTATAAGACATACACCATACTGTACAATATACATTATAATTAGAGATGAGCGAGCACTAAAATGCACGGGTGCTCGTTATTCGAGTCAAATTTTTCCCGATGCTCGGGTGCTCGTTTCGAATAACGAACCCCATTGAAGTCAATGGGAGACTCGAACATTTTTTGCAGGGGACCAAAGCTCTGCACAGGGAAGGTTGCGTGAAAACCTGGAAACCTCAGAAAATGATGGAAACACCATGGAAATGGACAGGAAACAGCAGGGACAGCATGCATGGATGCCTCTGAGGCTGCCTAATCGCACCATTACTCCAAATTCTGGGCAACAGCCTGGTGGTGACCCTCAAGACAATTGTGCTTACCCAGACCAAGATGGGCAAGGCACATGCGCTGGCACATGTTAGGAAAGCACCCAACTAGGTGCAACCAAAGTCCATCACTGCCTGCGGGTGACACCACTGCCCATGCTGGCACTGCTGTCCTATCCCCCGCCCCAGGACGCAGGCATAAGCGTCTCCCTCCCCACACCCACCCAGTAGTCCACAGCGTACACAAAGTTCTCCCAGCACAGTGCCCAGCTCTCCCCATCCCAGACGGGCAAACACGCACCCCACACCCACCCTGTCCACAGCACACACAAAGACCTCCAAGCACAGTGCCCAGCTTTCCTAATTCCAGACGGGCTAAGATGCACATTGCACCCACCCATTAGTCTCCACAAGTGGGTGGGTGCAGAGCCTTTTAGTGCCCCTCAAGACAATGTTTGTGTGCCAGGGCCTGGTAGTAACACTCCTTGAAGTTGTGGGGGAGAGGCCTCCGGTGACCCTCAAGACAATTTTGAGCGACAGTGTAGTGGCGAGCCTCCAAAAAATCGTGGGTGAGAGCCTGGAGGTGACCCTCAGAAACAATTGGTTTGAAAAAGCATGGTGGTGCACCCCTGAATGACAGTCTGTGACTGAGATTGCAGGTGAACCCGCTAAAATTGTAGTCTGGCACACCTTGGTGGTGAACCCCTAAATTACATAGTTTGACTGAGATTGTAGTTTACAGCATGGGGGTGAAACCCAGGATGACTTGTTAAGACTGAGATTGCAGTTTACAGCATGGCGGTGAACCCCAGAGTGGCTTGGTTAGACTAAGAGAGCAGCTAAACCACCCAAAAATTTAGCCTGACACAGCATGGCGGTGACAACAGAGTGAACAAGTTAGATGAGGTAGCAGGTGAGCCACGCAAAAATTTAGCCTGACACAGCATGGCGGTGACAACAGAGGGACCAAGTTAAATGAGGTAGCAGGTGAGCCATGCCAAAATTTAGCCTGACACAGCATGGCGGTGACAACAGAGTGACCAAGTTAGATGAGGTAGCAGCTGAGCCACCCAAAAATTTAGCCTGACACAGCATGGCGGTGACAACAGAGTGACCAAGTTAGATGAGGTAGCAGGAGAGCCACCTAAAAATTTAGCCTGACACACCATGGCGGTGACACCACCAAGTGACCAAGTTAGATGAGGTAACAGGTGAGCCACCCAAACATTTAGCCTGACACAGCATGGCGGTGACACCACCAAGTGACCAAGTTAGATGAGGTAGCAGGTGAGCCTAAAGTGTGAAGATGAAGTTTCTGATCATTTGAATTCCATTTTGTATCTGTTCAGTTAAAGTGTTGATTTAAGACCTGTGAATGCAGGTGCACGGAGTAAGGTTTTGTCTACATATTTTCTCAAGGTTGTTTTGAGATTCTGACTCGCTGCGGACCTGGGAACTGGCCGCTCCAAGGTCTGCGGTGAGAGCAGATGAACAACACGTACACATTGACAATTATACAGCGCATGTGCTGGCTACGTTCCACTAGGGAATGGAGCTCTTTGTTTAATTGGTATATAGCTATAACCCTTCAGGAAATAAGTCAGAAGCTCATCCTACGGGGGAACGCCTCGTGTAGGGACCGGTGTTTTCCCGATTGAGACTCTGACTGCTTTCGCTGAAAGGGCTTCCCAGCTGATGTCGCTGTCAGATGATGATAACTCAATTGGTGATGTATGTACCTTCATTCTGGATGTAGTCAGGACTCCAGATGAAGTGTTGATATAATTGTGTATTATGTTCTTTATCCTTTGTGTATAAATAAGTGCAAAAGAAGGACATTATATCACTATATGTATACACTACTTATTATATTTAATAAAATCATATTATAAACCTTCCTTTGAAGTGTAGCTGTAGTTCAGTTAAGAGTCTCTCTTTAAAGAGTATCCGAACCTGAAGTCTTGCTCTTATCAGCATAACATTAATGGTGTAGTCGGCAGGATATTCAGAGAGATGTAGAGCTGATTTTTGCTAAAATTCTGATAACCTGGAATTTAAAGGGGTAGGTCCAATAATCCAGAAAAAGTGTACATTTCGTGGAAGTGATGTCCTTATTTTAGAAAAGATGTGTTTCTTTGTTTCAGCAGTTGTTTCAGGATGTGAAAAGGCTCGGTACTACATTATAGCCACCAAGTGGTCCTATTGGACTGGATTGTGTGGAAATTGGTTGTCAACATTGCAAGGAGCAGATCCAGTAGATGTTTTAAATTGTATGCAGAAAGTGACAGTTGGAAAACGGTAAGAAGTGTTTGACCTGAGAAGCGCAATGGAGGGTTAACTGAATGAAAGTATATTGATAGGGGACAAGGGATATTCTTAAATCAGTTACTAAGTGATTAAACTAAGACTTGAAATGTTGCATTGTTAAGTTTCTTTCTTTGGTTTCATACAGATTGCGGAGTAGAAGAAGAGAGTGGAGATAATTCATTTTTTTTGTTTTGTTTCATATTTCACAATTTGCTCTAGTATTTTTCAGAAAGAATGTGTGGAATGTGAAAAAAAAGAGGGGGGAACTGTTATGTATGTTTTCCCTGGTATTTATAATACTTTACTAGGTGGTTTTAGTGACTAATAGTTGTATATTATGTGGGATATCCTTTATATAATGATTAAGTCCACGTGGCATCATATTGATTGTGTTATTCTGTTATATGCACTTATGTTTTTTCTTGAATAATTGGATTTGCATCTGTTTGTGTTACTTTCTGTTTGTAGGAGAGAAGATATGAAGAATGTGCATTGTTTGCCAAGAAACGGGCAATTGAGTTTACAATATGTTTCTCTCTCTCTTGTCCAATTCTGAGTGTGGTTATGAATATCTGTATATGAGTTATAGGAAAACTGGATACTTGTATGAAGGCAGACAGCGGGGGCTGCCTACCTGTGTGAGATAAGAGGCACAGAGTGCTGTGGAGTGTCTGATGATGCCTTCCAAGGATTGTGATTGACCAGACAGTGAGATAGATGTATTGAAGTTGTGTGTGAAGTTTTTCCATGTGGCCATGAACTGTGTGTGATATACGAATATATGAGGCTGTAGCAAGAAATGAAAATGTGAAGGCACTTGAGATGTTTTTTTTTTTTTTGTAATGCGCATTGGGAACATTTTTATTTGGGAGATTTTTAATTTTTGGAACTCAGATATGTTTGTGTGTTGAAATGTTCCCGTGGGACCTACATGTGTTATCTGTACTGTCAGTCTTGCTTGTTTTCATGTTTGTATGGTTATGTGTTACAAGTTGATTGTTCAATTAACACCATGGATCTAACCTCATGCAGTATTAAGGAGACAATGACTGGTGGAGGGAGGATCAAACAGCCCAGCCCGGAGGGGTGGACTTAGATGACATAGAGGGGAGGGAGGAGAAAAGGTGGACAGTACAAGGACACAAAGACAACCCCTTATTCTCCTCCCCTAACTTCAAGCTCACCCTGTAAAGAAATACTTTTTTTTACGACATGTGTTTACTTCTGTATGTCAGG